>ML357265.1:0-104450 GCA_005239505.1 Nicotiana paniculata | reverse complement strand
CAATCATAAATTAGAAGGGGTGGTGTATAAATTAACAAAAGTTAAGAAAAGAACCTTAAATAAGGCACACAATGTTTTTTAAGAAGAAACAAACACTTAATATGTATTGAAGAACTTGGATAGGTTAAAACTATACAAAGAGTTTTGTTTTAGAAAGAAGTATTTTAGGGATAGAATAGTAAATATTTTTGTCAAACCTGAAGTGCTTATAAGCTGATTTTTAATAAGTTGGGGGAGACCAACTTATGGGTTTTGGCTTATTTTTGGCTTATAAGAACTTACCTTACAACCACTTTTAATTTTACCAAACGCGTAGATAAGCCAAAAAGTTTTATAAGCCAATTTGAACAGGTTATAAGTTTAGCCAAACACCCTCAAGATCCAGACGTTAATTGATACCAAGGTTATACAAGATAAAGAGGTTGCACCTAACGTTTGCAGCAATCCCCTGTTGGATCATAGGGGCGAGGGGGTAAATGTGATAGAAACTTATGAAGAATAGGACCCGGAAGGGTCAATTGAGCTCATTCGAGAAGGGGATGATCCTAAGAAACCTGTAGTCACTCTCACTCCTATTGTAATACAAATACAACAACCAATCGAAGTTGAGGTAGGCGCATCAACTCCATTTGAAGTTGAAGTAACAATACCTGCAGCTGAGCCCACTACGTTTGAAGTAGAAGTGACCACACCATTCACTGTGACGCTAGCACCCTCACCATCCTTTAATTCCAATGATGTACCCCGGGACTACACCATAGAAGCAAGAAGGATAAGAAAAGGGAAAATGGAAGAAACTAGTGCAGCACAGGGGATGACCAGAACTGGTAGAGTTTATACAACTAAGCACCTAGGGGGGAACAAGTAAAGAAACGGCTTCCAAACAGCTTATCATTGAAACCAGCTTGGACGATCTTTGGAGAATGGTGCAAGCGAGAGAGTACTCTGTAGTGGACCATCTGAACAAAACCCCTGCCCAGGTTTCTATTCTACCATTATTGCAGAATTCTGAAGCACATATGAATGCATTGATAAAGGTATTGAACGAGGAATATGTGCCGAACAATATTACCAGTGGAGAAATGGACATCATGGTAGGACAAGTATTGGAGAGCCATAAGATCACCTTCCATGAAGAAGAACTGCCACCGGAAGGATTGAGCCACAATAGACAACTGCATATCACGGTACAAGGTGAAGATAAATTCATTGCCAGGGTTCTGATAGATGGAGGTTCAAGTCTCAACATATGTCCATTGACAACTTTGAATAGATTGGGTAAAGGTTTATATGAGATACAAGCAGGAACTATGAGCGTAAAGGTGTTCGATGGATCTCAAAGAGCCACGATCGGAGAAACCAACCTTTGCTTACAAATTGGCCCAACTTGGTTTGATGTTGAATTCCAAGTACTCGACATATTCGCCTCATACAATTTACTATTAGGACGACCTTGGATACACGCCCCTGGTGCTGTAGCATCTACTCTACATCAGGCTGTGAAGTTCGAATGGAACCATCAGAAGGTGATCATTCATGGAGACAAGAGTAATCCCATTTTCATCAATAAGACTGTTTCGGTCGTGAAAAATATAAGGAAGTTGGGCAGAGAGACTCACCATTGCATTGAGCGTGTTAATGCAATTGAGAAGGACAAGCGGTGGAGTAGCGAAATAAAGACAACATTGGTATGGGCAAGATATGAACATGGTAAAGGGCTCAGAAAGAATCTCCAGGGTATTGCCAAACCGATACACTTAAACATCGCGACACAAGCTTTTGGCCTCGGATATCAGTATACCTGACATGAATATCAAAATTTGTCACCACCATGGTGCGGTACTTATTATCCACTCGAGAAATCGATACCATATTTGAGTCGATCCTTTCATCAGGCCGATGTGATGTGAGGATCTGATGAAGATAAAATTCTAGCTGGTTTAAGGAATTTGTTCTTGGAAGAGGAAGATATTGATTGTAGTGTAACATTTGAGGAGGAGGAGGAAGGCCTTGTCATCCAGACAGTGGAGAAGGGAGCTGTCCTCAGGAACTGGAAAGCCACATCATCAAGGGCCTGCTGAGTCCCGATTTCGCCTGGCTTCTAGTGTCATTCATTTATTTATTAGTAAATATACCACTAGGCAGGCTGCCTAGTAGCTAATATATAAATAAAATCCCAAAATGGGTCCAAAGCATACAAGATGTCCAAGCCAAAATAGAAGTTGCATGAAGATACTAGCTACTAAAAGGATAGAAAAGCTAAAATCTAAAGAACTAGCTATTACAAAATAATAAGCTGAGTGATTTCTTCTCCAGCCAGTGTAGGTGAATCCAATTGCCAGTGCAAAATACCAAGCAACACCTATCAAGCTCTCACCAGGTGCCAGGGTATATTGTCCATAGGATAAAATGAATTCCAAACATTTACACCATAGAGTTGAAGCTACATAGACTTCCAAGTGTCATTTATTTTTGAAACAATTCCTATGAGCATTTTTTTAAACATTTTCAGTATTTTGTTTTGAAACAATTGTTTGAATCATTAAAATTGCTTTTTTGTTTGACATTTTAAACTATAACGACCTAGTCAGTCGTTTTGAGAGTTAGCGCCTTGATCCCTTAATAACGGCTCCCATGTCTTAATATGTCAATGGAACATGTCAGAGCGTTGAGTGATGAAAATTGGAGCGATTTTGGACATTTAGTCCTTTAAAGTGAGTTTTTACCTTAAAAATTGGACCATGGAGGGAGCTATGTTAAGACGGATACTAAATGGAATTATGTCCACTCCGTTAGCTCCGTTCAATTATTTCGGGGTTGGGAGCGTGTTCAGAATGTGTTTTTGAGGTCGGAAGTAGAATTAGGCTTGAATTGGCGAAAGTTAGAATTTCGGCCGATAAGTGACATTTTGATATCGGATTCGGAATGGAATTCCGAAAGCGACACCAGGTTCGGAATGTCATTTTTGACCTGTGTGCAAAATTCGAGGTCATTCAGACGAGTTTAGACGTGTTTCAGCGTCGAAGGTGGATTCTTGAAAATTCTTAAGTTCATAGGCTTGAATCTATGCAAAAATTGACGATTTTGATGTTATGGGACGTGTTTTTAAGGCCCGACCAAGTTTGAATAAGGTATTTAGATCCGTTGGTAAGTTTGGTTGAGGTCCCGGGGGCCTTGGGATTGTTTCGGATGCTTAACGGGGAGTTTGGAACTCCCTTTAGACTGCTGAACATATTCTCCCTTCTGGGGTTTCGCACCTGTGAGGGGCCTTTCCGCAGGTGCGAGCTCGTAGGAGCGGAGCCCGTATCGCAGGTGCGATGTTTTGTGTAGCCTAGCCAGGGGTTGCAGGTGGGACCTGGGTCCCACAGGTGCGGAACCGCATGTGCGACCAACCTATCGCAGGTGCGGCCCCAGGCAATTTAAGTGAATTCCGCACTTGCGATGCTTTTTTCCGCAGGTGCGACACCGCAGGTACAGTGAAAGGGACCGCCGGTGCGAGATCCCTGTGTGTTTTTTCAAAAATCCGAGGGTTTGAAATTCATAAGTCTTAAATCGTTTGAGAGCTCGGGAATTGGCGATTTTCAGTGGGTTTTGAAGAGAAGGATCATAGGTAATGTTTTCTAATCCTAATTCATTATTAGACCATTAACTTCCGTTTTTCCTTTGTTTAGTTATCAAAAATGGGGGAAAAACCATGGAAATTTGATGAAACTCCCCAATCGAAAATCTGAGGATTTAGGGATGATTTGACATCGGATTTTGATGATTCTTGTTCGAGTGAGTTCGTGAGTTAATGGTTGTCCGGAAAAATATAACTTTTACCCGATTCCGGGATATGGGCCCGAGGGGCGTTTTGGTAAAAGTTCCTAATTTCGCGTATTAGCTTCGAATCAATTAGATATTTTGATTTCTTCAAATAATATTTACATTATGCAATCGAATTGAATAGATTTGGTCCACCCAGAGTTGGATACTCGTGGAAAGAGCGTGATTATTGGTTGATTAGCACAGTCGAGGTAAGTGGTTTGCCTAACTTTGTGTTGGGAAAATTCCCTTAGGCATTTTTAACTGGTTTTATGATAAAAACCCCGTGTACGTGAGGTGACAAGCGCGTGCATGGGATATTGTTACTAAACCTACATCGTTCTTTCTATGACATGCCTCATTTCCGATCCTATTATTACTGTTGTTGGTTTGAATTGCGTAACAGATTTAAGATCTTATAATGACAACCGATTTTACCCGATTTTCCACTCGTTACTATCATTTGAAACTGGTTTACATATTTTAACCCATAGTTTCCAACTGTTTTCCCAAAAAACCTTTGTATTACGCTATATCTAATATACATCTCGCATATTTACATTGGGACTACGGGCTATGACCTGAGACTTTCCCCTGCATTGCATTGCATATTTACATTGGGACTGCGGGCTATGACATGAGACTTTCCCTTGGATTGCATTACATATTTACATTGGGACTGTAGGCTGAGACCTGAGACGTTCCCCTGCATTGCATCGCATATTTACATTGGGACTACGGGCCGAGACCTGAGACTTTCCCTTGCATTGCATTGCATATGTACATTGGGACTGCGGGCCGAGACCTGAGACTTTCCCCTGTACTGCATTGCACGACTATCTACTGATTTATATGCTGAGCAGAACTGAGATTTATTGCTTTATTCTTTCCGGTTTACTTTACCTTCCGTTAATTATTACTTCATTACTTAACTGTTAATTATATCTGCTTATTTTTACAACTCAGTAGAGCCGCAACATGACCTCGTCACTACTTGACGGTGGTTAGGCTTGGCACTTACTGGGTACCGAATGTGGAGTACTCACGCCCTTCTGCGCATGTGTTTTCCCATGTGCAGATCCAGGTACCAGCGCACCGTTCCGGAATCAGTAGAGTAGCAGATCTTTGGGAGACTTTGAGGTATTTCTGCAGCGTCCGTAGAGCTTCCGAGTCCCCCTCCTATCTTAGCATAGTTATAGTTTGTATATGAGACTACACTTTCATTTCCAGTTTTGTATATTGAACCATAGAGCTTAGCTTGTGATGTTGTAGATATTCCGGGTATGGGGCGAAGTAAGCTGTAAATGTCGAGCGGCATTGAGTATTAGTATTACCTTACTTTATTTTTCTCTGTTTTTCCTCGTGTACTTTTAATTTACTTGAATGATTAGGCTTACCTAGTCGTCTAGACTAGGTGCCGTCACGAACCCGTTCGGAGGAAAAATGGGGTCGTGACAGACACTTATCAATGGCTTGTTATTTTATTATTTATTACTATTCTCTATTTTTTTTCTCTCTACATCATTACTATTTCTTATCTTGATGAACCAATGACTGTGACATATAATGAGAACGCGACATAAGGATAGTGACTCGGAAGAGATAGAAGAAGAAGATGTAATACCTGAGGAAATTGTTAGAGAAGTTGAGAATTTTGAGAATAAGCCTAAGTCTAACCTAGACGAAACTGATATAGTCAACTTGACAGATTCCGAAACAGTCAAAGAAACTCGCATAAGCATTCACTTGTCACCATCAGAAAAAGAAGAGTACACTCGTTTCCTGAAAGAATATGAAGACATTTTCGCATGGTCGTATGATGATATGATTGGGTTGAGCACATCCATAGTGGCTCATAAGCTACCCACCAATCCGATGCGTCCGCCGGTAAAACAAAAGCTCAGAAAGTTCAAGCAAAATATTTGTCTAAAAATCAAAGAAGAAGTCACCAAGCTGATCAAAGCTAAGGTTCTCAGAGTGGTTGAATATCCAACTTGGTTGTCTAACATCGTGCTAGTTCCAAAAAAGGATGGGAAAGTCAAAGTATGCGTCGATTATCGAGACCTAAACAGAGAAAGTCCCAAAGATGATTTCCCATTACCCAACATACACATATTGATCGACAACTGTGCCAAGAATGAACTCCAATACTTTGTGGATTGCTTCGCGGGATATCATCATATCTGGATGGATGAAAAAGATGCCGAGAAAACAACTTTTATTACACTGTGGGGGGGGGGGTACTGTTATAAAATGATGTTGTTTGGTCTGATGAATGCTAGGGCCTCTTATATGAGGGAGATGACGACTATTTTCCACGACATGATACACAAGGAAATAGAGGTATATGTGGATGACGTTATTATCAAATCCAAGTAGGGAACATATCATATAGCCGACTTGAAATTCTTTGATTGGCTTCGGAGGTACAATTTGAAATTGAATCCTCCAAAATGTGCCTTTGGAGTCCCTGCTGGAAAATTGTTAGGATTCATCGTCAGCTGCCGACGAATTGAGCTAGACCCATCAAAGGTCAAGGCCATCCAGGATTTGCAACCTCCAAAGAACAAGAAGGGCGTGATGAGTTTCTTGGGGCATCACCATTATATCAGCCGCTTCATAGCACAATCGACCGTGATATGTGAGCCGATTTTAAAAATGTTAAAAAAGGATGCCGCAACCAGTTGGACTGAAGACTACCAGAAAGCTTTTGACGAAATCAAAGAATACTTGTCCACACCGCCAGTCCTGGTCCCACAAGAACCCGGTAGACCACTGCTACTCTATCTCTTCGTACTAGATGGAGCTTTCGGTTGTGTTTTGGGACAACACGACGAGACGGGAAGGAAAGAACATGCCATATACTATTTGAGTAAAAAGTTCACACCATACGAAGCACGATACTCTTTGCTGGAATGCACCTGCTGTGCTCTGACATGGACAACTCAGAAATGGAGGCACTACTTTTTGCATACACCACATATCTCATATCAAGGATGGATCCTCTGAAGTATATCTTCCAGAAACCCATGTCTACAGGGAAGCTGGCAAAATGGAAGATACTGTTGAGTGAATCCGACATCGTCTATGTGACTCAGAAGGCAGTTAAGGGACAAGCATTAGCAGATCATCTTGCAGAAAATCCTGTAGAGGAGTATACGAACCACTAAAAACGTATTTTCCAGATGTGGAAGTATCATTCACAGGAGAAGATATCACCGAAGCCTACGACGGATGGAGAATGTTTTTTGATGGGGATGCAAATTTCAAAGGAGTGGGTATTGGATCTTTTTGGTGTCAGAAACCGGTCAACATTATCCGGTGTCCGCAAAACTTAGATTTCTGTGCACCAATAATATGGCTGAATATGAGGCTTGCATATTGGGCCTAAATTTGGCGATTAACATGAATATCAAAGAATTGTTAGTAATTAGTGATTCAGATCTGCTGGTACATCAGGTGCAAGGAGAATGGGCTACAAAGAACACCAAGATATTATCATATATGTCATGTACAAGGGATGATGAAGAGGTTCACAAAGGTAGAGTTCAGACATGACCCGAGATTCCAGAATGAGTTCGCAGGCGCATTAGACACTTTGTCCTCCATGATACATCATCTGGACAAGAATTTCATCGACCCCATTCCGGTAAGGATCCATAATCATCCAGCTTACTGTGCTCATGTTGAAGAAGAAACAGATGGGAATCCATGGTTCCATGATATCAAAGAGTACTTGGAAAAAGGAGAGTACCTGGAGAATGCAAATCATACTAAAAAACGCACGCTCCGGAGATTATCTAACTATTTCTTCCAAAGTGGAGGAATTCTGTACAGAAAGACTCCAGACCTAGGGCTATTATGGTGCGTTGACACCAAGGAAGCTTCCAAACTACTTGAAAAGATACATGCTGGAACTTGCAGACCACATATGAATGGTTTCATTTTAGCGAAGAAGATACTTAGAGAGGATATTTTTCGATGACTATGGAAACAGACTACATCAGGTATTTCCAGAAATGTCATCAGCTCCAAATACACGCAGATATGATACGACTGCCTCCAAATGAACTCAGTGCAAGAAGTGCACCTTGGACTTTTGCCGCATGGGGAATAGATGTCATTTGACCTATCGAGCCCGCCTCTTCAAACGGGCACAGGTTCATTCTAGTGGCCATAGACCACTTCACAAAATGGGCTGAAGCTGCATCTTACAAAGTTGTAACCAAGAAAGTCGTCATGGATTTTGTCCGATATCGTATTGTTTGCAGATTCGGGGGTGCCGGAGTCCATCATCACCGACAACGCCTCCAATATAAACAGTGGCCTAATGAAAGCTTTGTGCGAGACTTTCAAAATCAAGCACAAGAATTCCACAGCATATCGGCCCCAAATGAATGGAGTTGTGGAGGCCTCCAACAAGAACATCAAAACGATACTGAGGAAGATGGTAGAAAATTACAAGAAATGGCACGAGAAGTTACTATTTGACTTATTGGGATACCGTACAACAGTCTGCACATTAACCGGGCAACCCCTTATTTGTTGGTCTACGGTACTGAAGTTGTCATTCTTGCCGAGGTAGAAATTCCTTCCTTGAGAATTATACAAGAAGGTGAACTCAGTGATGCAGAGTGGGTAAGGAGCCGCTATAAATAATTAGCTCTCATTGACGAGAAAAGAATGAATGCAGTGTGTCATGGTAAAATTTATCAGAAAAGAATGTCCAGAGCTTTCAACAAAATGGTCAGACCTAGACAGTTCGCACCGGGGCAGCTGGTACTGAAACAGATCTTCCCATATCAGGATGAAGCCAGAGGGAACCCAACTGGAAAGGACCCTACATGTTACTGGGTACTAACAAGAGGAGCACTCATACTCGCATAAATGGACGGGGAGATTTGGCCAAAGCCTACCATTTCAGATGTAATCAAAAGATATTATGTTTATAACGATTGCATCTCTTCATCTGATGTAATTGAACTACGCTCGACTTGATTCCCGTTTAAGCGGGGATACGTAGGCAGCCATGTGGTTCGATCATAATTCAATACAATTTTCATTTTCCCCACAACCAGAAACTGGGTCCTCAAAATTTTGAAGAAAGGAAGTCGCAATGTCTCTAAAAGTGTCATAATCATTGGTTCATCCAATTTATTCGATATTGCAAACTAATGTATTTTAAATAACTACATTTATCATATGCATACATATCTTTCATAACGACAAAGCCGCCAAGCGCAAACATATTTCCAGCTGAGAAATACTCTGCCACTACTTAATATCTGTTCATTATATGAGACTAAGCATTGTCTCCATATCGCATGAGGCTAAGCCCTGCCTCTTCAATTGCATAAGGCTAAGCATTGCCTTCCCTTGCATGAGACTAAGCATTTTCTCCATTTTGCATGAGGCTAAGCATTGCCTCCTTAATTGCATAAGGCTAACTTCCTTCCCTTGAACGAGACTAAGCATTGTCTCCATTTTGCATGAGGCTAAGCCCTGCCTCTTTAATTGCATAAGCCTAAGCACTGCCTTCCCTTGCATGAGACAAGCATTGTCTCCATTTTTCATGAGGCTAAGCCCTACCTCCTTAATTTCATAAGGCTAAGTATTGTGTTCCCTTGCATGATACTAAGCATTGTCTCCATCTTGCACGAGGCTAAGCCCTGCCTCCTTAATTGCACAAGGCTAAGCACTGCCTTCCGTTGCATAAAACTAAGGATTGTCTCCATTTTTTCACGATGCTAAGCCCTGCCTCCTTAGTTGCATAAGGCTAAGCATTTCCTTCCCCTGCACGAGAATAAGCATTGTCTCCATTTTTGTATGAGGCTAAGCCCTACCCCCTCAATTGCATGAGACTAGACATTGTCTCTCCTTGCATAACCACAAATGTTATGCTATTGGGAACTTTGCACTATTCTCTATGTCGGGGCTAAGATTTGCCCCCGATCTTACACAAGACTAAGCTCTGTCTTGTTTCACCAAACATCATGTCTTTGCATCTCATGGGCTGAAATATCGCCATTGTCCGAAGGCGTCATAGTCCGAAGGCATAATTCGCATAGCCGGAAGACACCATACCATGGCTTAAGGATCTCTCAATATTGCACATCATTATTCAAAGGAGTCATGGTTCTGATGCACCATCGTCATGGCCCGAGAACATCATTTCATGGCCTGTGAATCCCCTATCTCACGATTCATGGCCCAGGACATCATCCTCAATGTCAAAAGACGATCTCCATGGTCCAAAGGGAATTTTCACCATGTTTAAATTCTCGCAGTAACCTATATATATTTTCATGCATCGTGTTTTACGTTTGCATGTGATCCGGGAAGTAACCGTTATCCTAACAGGAGTGAAGATTGCTTTGGTCAACGTTCATATCCTGTAATTATTTCAAACGTAACCAACCACAATTCGTTACCAATTACCATCTGATAACTATTCAAACAACCATAATCGTTCCCAAATACATCCACTTACAATCCCGATATCACCCTATCCAGAAAAGCATGTCCGTTCCTACAACAACTCCATCGATTTATTCCATCATTGGATCCAGAACTACACACTGCCTAATTCCCATAAAACCAGGGATATGTAGTCAACTCAGAAACCGGAGTTTGGCCTATACTTCTCAAATTATCCCATTTGTTCAAAATCGGTAATCATTTCTTTACCGGACAACTCTTTCATCATTCCCGAGTAAAGATGGGCAGTTGTTGATACCCAATTTTTCCCTCGTATTTTAAATATATATATATATATATATATATACATACACACACACACTTTTGAAAATAGTGAATATGCATCATCATTTGATTTGTAAGCACAAGCAAGTATTTTTCATAATTTTTCATAATCTCTAATGACTTTAAACAAATTTATTTCTGCATTTTATTATATAAATATCCAACAATTATCCTCCAAATTATTTTTTGTGATGATTTAATCATCTAAATCTATCATTTATACCAACATGAGGTTTTAAATATTTTTCAATGCATTTTTTATAATTACCTTTGCATTTTAAGGCTAATTGCACATTTTTGCAATTATAGCCCATATGCATGTATAATTATATTATTTATGCCAAAAATGACTTTTTATATTTTTATATTGTTAATTTATTATTTTTAATCATTCTAGTGTACAAATAATATTTTTGTTATTTATTAATTACTTTTATAAATTCTTTTTTCAATAAATATTGGGTATTTAAAAACTAGCCCCCAATTTATAAACATTTTCTAACCAATACACTAACCCAATAAATCCCAAGCCCAAACCAAATAACCCCAACCCAATCAATTAAACCAACTCGACACAAGTCCCTAGCTAATCGTGGTCGTTGATCTCTGAGATCAACGACCCACATTATTTCTTCCCTTTTAATTACCCTAACAACCCGTAACCCTAAATCATTCCCACTACCCGCCGCCCCTAAATCCTCTCTACTCTCTCCCCCTAACCCGCCGCCTCTCGAAAACCCCTCTCCTAATCCCTCTTCTAATGGGATTTTCTTCTCATTTACTTACCATATATGTATATTTCCACTATTGGTTGATTCTCCATGGTATTACCTAATACTTTCCTAAACATGGCAAGTTTTACCACGATTCTATCTGATCTCTTTAATTTGGACTATTCCATCTACACACGTTTATTCTACACCGTGTGAGTCTGATTTCATTTATATTTTGTTGATTCGTACTTACCCTAAAGCTAGGGTTTACAGATCTTTGTCAAATCGTACCAAAATTGGTTCAAGTATTTGATTTTGAGTGTTATCTTGTGTATATTCAGGAATTTGATTTTTCTTTTGTTGAGATTTTGCCGATTTTTCACTTACCTTAATAGTTAGGGTTTTCAGATCTTGTTTTCTTAACTATTTCGATTCAGTGATTTTGGTGATATTTTTTTCTCTATTTATCTTTGTGTGTGTATATTCTGTTTATATTTTATTTTCCTAAAAATTAGGGTTTACTTATTTTTCCCTAAATCCGATTTTATTTTTGATTCTGCATGATAATAATTCCTTATTTGTGTTTGGTTTACACTTTTCCTTATTTACTTGCTTGATCTCTGTCATTATATAAACCCCACCCCTTCCCCTTTAAGAGGTAATTTTTGCTATAATTTCACTAGATTTAAAACTCTACTCTGTTATTTCTTTATTATTTTTTCATTCTGTACTTTAGTTTTGGCTGGCTGAAAGCCAATTCCACTAAATTATTGGTTCTTGCTTCTCGTTGATGTTCAGAATACTGTGGACTTTAGTTCTTTCTTATATTTTCGTTAACTGGTAAGTTACTTGACTTTGAACTTCCATCCTTATATCTCTCTGATTTGATGTGTTCTTACTTCTGAAATCCATGGCTTAATAGGTTTCTGGGTTACGTTTAAGCATCACTCTGTTAGCTTTATGTGTGTTTTAAGTCTCTTTTGCATTTAGCTACTCTTAATGTTGTTATTTTTGAGATTATCTACGCCTAACTTAGGTGATCTGAACCTTCCTAAGCTCATTTAGCTAGTGTAATGACCCCTGAATGTTCATGAATATGCTTGCTTGCTTTGTCCTGAATCTCTATAATGAATGCCTCACATCTGTAGCAACATGTGTTAAGACTTTCATTGTTCATTATAATTTGCCTCTCTACTATTGTGTTGTCACGACCCCAAATCGTAAGCTGGCCGTGATGGCGCCTAAAATGGTACTAGGCTAGCCAACAATCACATACTGACATAATATTTTCATAATTTCCAAAACGGTTCCGATATATCACAAAATGCTTTCGCTTAAGCAGTTCATAGCAACAAAATGAATAAAACAGTTTATACACAATCCCAAAACCTGGATTCAACCGTCATGAGCATCTACGAGTAGTACAAAATAACCCTACTGTCATAATACATCAAGACTCAGAACGAGGAACTAAATATAAAACAAGAAATGGGAAAAGAGATGTTGTGGATGCTGAACAACTACCTCAAAGTCCCAACTCCGGCTCCGCAATAGGGAATAAAACTAGCGCTCGGCACCAACACCTGTATCTGCACACAGTGGTGCAGGGAGTAATGTGAGTACGCCAACTCAGTAGTAATGAAAATAAATCCAGTCTAAGCAGTAAGAAACACATAGGATCAAATCATCAATTCAGAATAAGCACAACCTTTCTTTCCCACAATGTATACATTAAATCAACATGCTTTAAAAGCCAATTTCAGTAAAAATCCTTCAAAAAGTGTGATTTCCAACAATTTCAGCAAAATACCCAAAGAGTGTAGTGTAAAATGAAATAAATCATAAATAGACACTCGGGCCAAAACATGTATCATAAACCACCCCTCGGGAAATTCATCACCCACTATCAGTCAGAATCAGTCGCTCAGCATGCCTCACAATCACTAAGTATCAGCCCTTCGGGCAACCTCACTATCACTCATGCCTCCCAATCACTCGTCACTCGGCACTCACACTCAGTAGGTACCTGCGCTCACTGGGGGTGTGTATAGACTCCGGAGGGGCTCCTACAACCCAAGCACTAATATCAAGCCACCTCGTGGCATATCATATCCTCACAATCAGGCTCTCGGCCTCACTTTGTTAAAAAATCTCAAAAGCCACTCGGGCTACCAGTAAAACGGGGTACTCGACCCAAAACATCATTTTATATCTCAGAATAGTGTAAATAAGGCTGAGTTTCGAAATTAGTTAAACATAATATGACTGAGTGTAAATCATAAGTCAACACATTGAGAAAATAGCAGTAAAAGCCCCAAAAGGGTCTAAACAAGTAAACACAAGGCCCCAAACATGTCTTACAACCCAAATATAACAATAGTCTTAAAACATGATTTAACATATGATTTAAAAGTAAATACGAAACTCAATAGTTGTCGCGGGAAAGACCAAGTCCAAATCAAAAATCAGTGCACGCCACACACTCGTCATCTGGAATGTGCGCCACTCAAAAAATAGTGAGGAAATGCGAAGCCGGGGTTTCATACCCTCAGGACAAGATTTATAGTCATTACTTACCTCAAACCGGCCCAAGTACTAATCCGGCGATGCTCTTGCCTCTCGAACCGGCTCTTGATTGCTCCGAATCTAACCAAAACCAGATTAATATCATCAATATACGCTAAAGGAACAAGGCCCACTCGAACATTATCAATTTTAACCAAAAATCCCGAAATTGGCCATATAGAGCCCTGGACCCACATCTCGGACTTCTATAAAAATCGAATCACAATAATTCTCATCCTTTCTTGAGTCTATACATACCAAGAACATAAAAATTTGACCACAATAGCCCCTTCAATTACTCAATTAAAGTCCCAAATTTCTCATGCCCTAACATCCCCAAATATTGGGTTTAAATCCAACTAATTTCAGGTTTAATTACTTAGAAAACAACATAGAATCGAGTTATGAAGTCAAAAAATTTACCTCCAAGTGTTTCCCCTTTGATTCCTTCTTTATTCTCTCTCAAATGCTCCAATTCCGTCGAACAATGGTGAAAAGTGGGCTAAAACTCGCGGATATTGCTTTTTAAAGCACACTGCAGCTCAAATACCCTACGCGAACGCGACACTGGCTATGCATTTGCGAAGAATCACTTCCCACACGACCTTGATCGTAACCCATTTACTGCGTTCGCATAGAACAATCTCGACTCCACCTCTACTAAGCCTACGCGATTGCGCACTCACCCCTGCGATCGCGTAGAAGAAAAAAAAGAAGAAACACCAACAGAAATTCTACAACTTTCCAACATCCAAACTAGGTCCGTTAACTTCCCGAAACACACTCGAGGCCCTCGGGACCTCAACCAAACATGCCAACACACTCCATAACACCATTCAAACTTAGTCGAGCCTTCGAAACACCAAAAACAACGCAAAAATACCAAATTCACCTCGGATTCAAGCCTATGAACTTTGAAACTTCTAAATTTCGCCAAAGATGCGGAAACCATCCGAAACACGTCTGATTGACCTTTTTGCACACACATCCTAAATAACACTACAAACCTGTTCCAACTTCCGTAATTCCATTCCGACCACGATAGCTAATTTTTCACTACCGACCGGAAATCGCCAAAAACTCAAGTTCGCCATTTGAAGCCTAATTCTACACCGGACATCAAAACCACAATCTGAACACACTACTAAGTCCCAAATCACTTGATGAAGCTATCCGAGTGATAAAATATTCATCCGAAGGTCGTTTACCAATAAGTCAACTCCTAGTTGACATTTGCAATGATTAAGCCAATTTAAGAGATTAAGTGTCTCAATTCTCACCACGACCACTCCGAACCCGAACCAACCGATCCAACACAACATAAATAGTCTAAGCAACATATGATAAAGCATAAATAGGGAAAACAGGATAATATTCTAAGAACGATATGTCGGGTCGTTACATCCTCCCCCTCTTAAACAAACGTTCATCCTCGAACGGGTCTACAAACATACCTGGAGTCTCAAATAAGTGAGGATATCTGCTCCGCATCTCCCGCTCGGTCTCCCAGGTGGCATCCTCACTGGTTGTCCTCTCCACTGAACCTTCACTGAAGCTATATCATTAGACCTTAGCTTTATGACCTGCTGACCCAAAATAGCCACTGGCTCTACCTCATATGACATATCACCCTCGAGCTGAACCATGTTGAAGTCCAAAACATGAGACGGGTCACCAACATGCTTCCGGAGCATCGAAACATGGAACACCGGATGATTACTTGATAAGCTGGGTGGCAAGGCAAGTCTATAAGCCACCTCACCAATCCTCTGCAGCACCTCAAATGGCCCAATGAACTGGGGACTCAGCTTTCCCATCTTCCCGAATCTCATAACACCCTTCATGGGTGACATTTTCAACAGCACCTTCTTCCCAACCATGAAAGACACATCTCGGACTTTCCGATCCACATAACTCTTTTGCCTAGACTGCGCCGTGCGAAGCCGCTCCTGAATCAACTTCACATTACCCAACGCATCCTGAACCAAGTCTTTGCCCAATAGCCTAGCCTCGCCCGACTAAAACCAGCCAACCAGCGATCTACACCTCCTACCATATAAAGCCTCATGCAGAGCCATATGGATACTTGATCGATAGTTATTATTACATGCAAACTCCGCGAGCAACAGAAACTAGTCCCATGAACCCCCGAAATCAATGACACAAGCATGCAACATGTCTTCCAGAATCTGAATAGTACGCTTCGACTGCCCGTCGGTCTGAGGATGAAATGTTTTGCTCAACTCAACCTTAGTACCTAATTCCATCTGCACGGCCCTCCAAAAGTGAGATGTGAACTGGATACCTCTATCGGAAATGATAGAAACTGGAACCCCATGCAATCGAACAATCTCCCTGATATAAATCTCAGCTAACCGCTCCGAAGAATAAATATTACCAACGGGAATGAAGTGCGCGGACTTGGTCAGCCTATCTACAGTAACCCATATCGCATCAAACCTCCTCGAAGTATGTGGAATCCCAACTAGGAAGTCCATGGTGATCCGCTCCCACTTCCACTCTGGAATATCTAACCTTTGTTGCTATCCACCCAGTCCCTGGTGCTCATACTTAACCTGCTGACAGTTGAGACACCGAGCCACGAACTCAACAATATCCCTCTTCATCCGCCTCCACCAATAATGTTGTCTCAGATCCCGGTACATCTTCGCGGCACCCGGATGGATGGAATACCGCGAACTATGGGCCTCTGCTAGAATCAACTATCGGACCCCATCGACATTGGGCATGCAAATCCGTCCCTGTATCCTCATGACCCCATCATCACCAATAACCACATCCCTGGCATCACCTCAAAGGACCTAGTCTTGAAAAACGAGCAAGTGTGGATCATCATACTAGCGTGCTCTAATTTGATCATAAAGCGAAGATGTGGAGGCTACACAAGCCAATACTTGCAGGGACTCTGATAGGTCCAATCTCACCAACTGACCCGCTAAAGCCTGAACATCAAGTGCTAAAGGTCACTCTGCCGCTGGAAGGTAGGCTAGACTCCCCAAACTCTCTGCTCTACAACTCAAGGCATCGGCCACTACATTGGCCTTCCCTGATGATATAGAATAGTGAGGTCATAATCCTTGAGAAACTCCAACTATTTCTTCTGACGCAAATTCAGATCCTTCTGCTTAAGCAGATTCTACAAACTACGGTGATCAGTGAAAATCTCACAATGTACTTCATACAAATAGTGGCGCCAAATCTTCAAGGTGTGGACAATGGTTGCTAGCTCAAGATCATGCATTTGATAATTCTTCTCATGATCCTTCAACTGTCTGGATGCGTAAGCAATCACCCTACCAACCTGCATCAAAACCGCTCCAAGGTCAACTCTTGAGGCATCACAGTAAACAATATAAGAACCTGAACCCGTAGGAAAAACCAACACCGGAGATGTAGTCAAAGCTGACTTGAGCTTCTGAAAGCTCTCCTCACACTCATCCGTCCACCTGAACGGAGCACCCTTCTGGGTTAGTCTGGTCATAGGTGTTGCAATAGATAAGAATCCCTATACAAAACGGCGATAGTACCTTGCCAAACCAAGGAAACTATGAATCTTGGTAGCTGATGACAGGCTAGGCCAACTCTACACCGCCTCTATCTTCTTCAGATCAACCTGAATACCCTCACTGGACACCAAGTCCCCCAAGAAAGCTACTGAATCAAGACAGAACTCACACTTCAAAAATTTTGCATACAACCTTTTCTCCCTCAAAGTCTGAAGCAAAACTCTTAAATGCTGCTCATGATCTTACCGAGATCAGGAATACACCAAGATGTCGTCAATAAACACGATGTCGAAGGAGTCAAGATAAGGTCGGAACACACTGTGCATCAAGTGCATAAAGGCCTCTGGGGCATTGGTCAGCCCGAATGACATAACCAAAAACTCATAATGACCATATCTAGTCCTGAAGGTAGTCTTCGGGATGTTGGGCCCCCGAATCATCAACTGATGATAGCCAAAACGCAAGTCAATCTTGGAAATAACCTGGCACCCTGCAACTAATCAAACAAGTCAGCAATACGAGGTAAGGGATACCGGTTCTTCACCGTAACCTTTTTCAGCTGTCGATAATCAATACATATACGCATAGAACCATCCTTCTTCTTTACAAACAACACCGGTGCACCCCAAGGTGACACACTAGGCCTGATGAGCCCATTATCTAGGAGTTCCTGAAGGTTCTCGTTTAGTTCCTTCAACTCTGCTGGTGCCATACTATAAGGTGGAATAGAAATAGGCTGAGTGTCAGGCACCATGTCAATACCAAAATCAATGTCCCTGTCAGGTGGCATGCCTGGCAGGTCTGCAGGAAATTCATCTGGAAAGTCACGGATCACCGGAACCGAATCAATAGCGGGCGTCTCACCACTGGCATCCCTCACAAAAACCAAATATGATAAACACCCCTTTTGAACCTTACGCTGAACCTTCAGGTAAGAAATTACCCTACTAGGCACATACTCAATAGCACCTCTCCACTCAACCCTTGGAAATCCTGGCATAGCTAAGGTCACGGTCTTAGTCTGACAATAAAGAACAACATGACACAGAGATAGCCAATCCATTCCTAATATCACATCAAAATCAACCATGCTAAGTAACAATAGGTCCACTCGGGTCTCCAGACCCCCAATAGATATCACACATAACCGATGCACACGGTCCACAACAATAGTATCGCTCACCGGAGTCGACATATGAACCGATGCAACTAGAGACCCACGGGGCATATCCATAAAATGGGAAAAATAAGATGAAACATAGGAATACATAGAAACGGGGTCAAATAAAGCCAAAGCATCTCGACGACAGACTGAGACAATACATGTGATCACTGCATCGGAGGCCATAGAATTTGGCCTGGCTAGAAGTGCATAGATACGAGCCTGGCCTCCACCTGCACGACCTCACCCTCTAGGGCGGCCCCTGGCGGTCTGACCCCTACCCCTAGCTGTCTGGGCGGGTGGTGAAGTAACTGGAGAAGAAGTCGAGGGCTGGCCCCTCTGCTGAGAAGAACCACCAAAACAACGGGGACATTGTCTCCATATGTTCCCAAACTCTCCGCACTCGAAATAACTCCCCAGAGTTGGAGACGGGGACTGAAAGAAACCCCTGGCACCAGAATGGCCTCTAGAAGAATCATGCATAGAGGAACCCTGAACTGGTGGTGCTTGAGCCGCACTATGGGCTGGAAGGGCATTGAATGAATAACGGCACGGCTGAGAACTATGGGGACCACGCCCCGAAGATGCACCACTATAGGCTGGGCGGACTGGCTGAGGAGGCCTGAATGAACAACCTCTACCATGCTGAAACTGCCCTCTAAAAGGAGTACCACTAGAACCACCAGATCCACGAGGCCTCTTGTCCTCTCTCTCCTCCCGCCCCTATCGGCGAACCGACTTAATATCTCGAGCAATATCAACAACCTGCTCGAAGGTAGCACCTGATACCCTCTCCCGAATCATCAAAAGCCGGAGCTGAAGTGAGGCCATCCACGAACCTCATAATCCTCTCCCTATCAGTAGGGACCAACTCGGTGGCATGAGGAGCCAACTATGAAAACCGCATCTCATACTGCGTCACTGATAGCTCCCCCTAACGCAGCTGCTCAAACTTCCTGCGCTGCTCCTCCTTGTGAGACTGGGGTACATACTTCTCCAAGAAGATAGTGGAGAACTGCTACTAGGTGAGGGGTGTTGCACCAACATGCCTACGTCTCTCGAAGGACTACCACTAAGTAAAAGCAGCCCCAGAAAGTTGAAAGATAACAAATGATACCTCACCGGTCTCCAGAATCCCAGCAGTACAAAGTATCCTCTGACACTTATCCAGAAAACCCTAGGCATCCTCGCGCTAAGCACTACTGAATGTCGGAGGCTGAAGCATACTAAATCTCTCCAGCCTACGCTGCTCATCATCTGGCATAGCTGGAATCACGAAATCCTGAACTAGAGCAACCAGATGGGCTGGAACTGGCCCAGATGTGTGAAGGTCGTAGTAACCTGCTCAGGTGTCCAGGCAGCTGGAGTCTGAGTGCCTCCCCCGACCAAAGAATTAGCAGCAGTAGTAGATCCAGCAACCGCTAGGCAAGTCTAGTACATACTGCCAAGATCTGATCCAGGATCTCTTGAAGACCCGGAATAACAATGGGCACTGCCGGTGCCTGAGCCTGTCCCGCTGGAATATCTGCGGCGGGAACCTGATACTGAATGGTAGATGGACCCTCTAGTACTGCCCCGGTTGTTGCACGAGCTGGTCCCCAACCTCTTCCACGGCCTCGACCGCGGCCTCGACCTCTCGCTGGTCTAGGTGGTGTATAGTCACCTTGATCGGTAGTGCGTGTCCTCACCATCCATGAGAGAACGAAACAACTGAAGTTTAGATTTTCAGAATAAAAAAATGGCACAACAGAATTCAAGAAAACTGAGATTTTCCTAAGGGTTCTGCAGCCTCTCGAAGATAAGTACAGACGTCTCCATACCGATCTGCAAGACTCTACTAAACCTGCTCATGACCGTTGAGTCCTATGTAACCTAGGCTCTGATAACAACTTGTCACTACCCCAAATCCTAAGCCGGCCGTGATGGCGCCTAACATGGAACTAGGCTAGCCAACAATAACATACTGACATAATATTTTCATAATTTCCAAAACGGTTCCAATATATCACAAAATTATTTCTCTTAAGTAGTTCACAGCAACAAAATAAATAAAATAGTTTATACACTACCCAAAAACCTGGAGTCAACCATCATGAGCATCTACGAGTAGTATAAAATAACCCTACTGTCATAATATATAAAGACTCAGAACGAGGAACTAAATACAAAACAAGAAATGAGAAAAGAGATTGTGTGGACACTGAACAGCTACCTCGAAGTCCCAACTCCGGCTCCGCAAGAGGGAAGAAAACTAGAATTCGGTACCAGCACCTGTATCTGCACACAGGGGTGCAAGGAGTAATGTGAGTATCCCAACTCAGTAGTAATGAAAATAAATAAATTCTAAGGAGTAAGAAACTCATAGGATCAAATCATCAAGTCACAATAAGCACAACCTTTCTTTCCCACAGTGTATACATTAAATCAACATGTTTTAAAAACCAATTTCAGTAAAAATCCTTTGAAAAGTATGATTTCCAAAAATTTCAGAAAAATACCCAAAGAGTTTAGTGTAAAATGAAATAAATCATAAATAGCCACTCGGGAGAAAACATGTATCATAAACCACCCCTCGGGCAAATCATCACTCAGAATCAGTCGCTAAGCATGCCTCGCAATCACTCAGTTTTGGCCCCTCGGGCAACCTCACTGTCACTCATGTCTCCCAATCACTCGTCACTCGCACTCAGTAGGTACCTGCGTTCACTGGGGATGTGTACAGACTCCGGAGGGGCTCTTACAGCCCAAGCCCTAATATCCAGCCACCTTGTGGCATATCATTTCCTCACAATCAGGCCCTCGGCCTCACTCAGTCAGAAACTCTCAAAAAGCCACTCGAGCTATCAGTAAAGCGGGGTACTCGATCCAAAACATCATTTTATATCTCAGAATAGTGTAAATAAGGCTGCATTTCGAAATCATTAAACATAATAGGACTGAGTTTAAATCATAAGTCAACACAGTGAGGAAATAGCACTAAAAGCCTCCAAGGGGTCTAGGCAAGTCGGCACAAGGCCCCAAACATGGCTTCCAACCCAAATATAACAATAGTCTTAAAACACGATTTAACATATGATTTAAAAGTAAATACGCAACTCAATATTTCCGCGGGAAGGACCAAGTCCAAATCCAAAATCATTGCACGCCACACACTTGTCATCCGGCATGTGCATCAGTCCAAAAATAGTGAGAAAATATGAAGTCCGGGGTTTCATACCCTCAAGAAAAGATTTATAGTCATTACTTACCTCAAACCGGCCCAAATACTAATCCGCGATGCTCTTGCCTCTCGAATCGACTCCCGATTTCTCCGAACAAAGCCCACCCGAAAATTATCAATTTTAACAAAATTTCCAAAATTGGCCAAACCCGGGCCCACGTATCGGAATCCTATAAAAATTGCATCACAATAATCCTCATCCTTTCCCGAGTGTATACATACCAAGAACATCAAAGTAGTACCTAAATGTCCCCTTCAATTACTCAATTAAAGTCCCAAATTTCTCATTCCCTAACTTCCCCAAATTTTGGGTTTAAATCCAACTAATTGCAGGTTTAATTACTTAGAAAAAAACATATAATCTAATTATGAAGTCAAAAATCTTACCTCCAAGTGTTTCCCCTTTGATTCCCTCTTTATTCTCTCTCAAAAGCTCCAATTGCGTCCAACAATGGTTAAAAGTGGGCTAAAACTCGTGGATATGGCTTTTTAAAGCACACTGCCCAGGCTCCACATTTAACCTTACGCGATCACGGGTCCCCCCCCCCCCCCCCCCCCGCGTTCGCATTTAAGAATGACACGACCCTACGCGATCGCAACGTAACTCATGCGATCGCGTAGAGAAAAATGCCTTCACTCCACTGCAGCTCAAATACCCTACGCGATCGCGGCACAGGCCATGCGTTCGCGAAGAATCACTTCCCACACGACCGTGATCGAGACCCATTTACTGCAATCACATAGAAAAACATCCACTCCACGACTGCTAAGCCTACGTAATCGCGTACTCATCCCTGCGATCGCGTAGAAGAAAAACCAGAAGAAATTATGCAACCTTCCAACATCCAAACTAGGTCCGTTAACCTCCCGAAACACACCCGAGGCCCTTGAGACCTCAAAAAAATATGCTAACACACTCCATAAAACCATTCAAACTTAGTCGAGACTTTGAAACACCAAAAACAACACAAAAATACCAAATTCACCTCGGATTCAAGCCTATGAACTTTGAAACTTCTAAATTACGCCAAGATGCCGAAACCATCCAAAACACGTCCGATTGACATGAAATTTTGCTCAGACATCCTAAATAACACTATGAACCTATTACAACTTCCGGAATTCTATTCCGACCCCGATAGCTAATTTATCACTGGCGACCATAAATCGCGAATAACTCAAGTTCGTCAATTCAAGCCCAATTCTACACCTGACATCAAAAACACATTCCGAACACACTCCTAAATCCGAAATCACCTAACGAAGCTTTCCGAGCCATAAAATCTACATTCCAAGGTGGTTTATCAATAAGTCAACTCCAAGTTGACTTTTTCAATTATTAAGCCAATTTAAGAGACTAAGTGTCTTAGTTCTCACCATGACCACTCCGAACCCGAACCAACCGACCCAAAAAAAAAATAGGCTAAGAAACATATGATAAAGAATAAATTGGAAAAATGGGCTACAATTCTCGGAACGATCGGTCGGATCGTTACATGGGTCAATCAGCATGCTCACTCGATCGCATACCCCTTTAGTGTTTTCTTGTGATCTAGAACAGTTATCTGATCCTTTTTGAATTGTCGTTTTATGATATTGGGATGAATCTTTGATATAACTGGACCTTCTTTAGTTAATTAGTCTACTATGTCATGTCTAAATGATGTCTTGTTTCTTGATAATAATACTAGGATGTATACTTAGCATAATTTCTAATCATTTTTCAACATTGTTTAGTTTTGTCAATTTGTGCATCTCTGTGAAAGATGTTATTTTCTTAACTCTTTCAATATGTGACTGCCTATGTTTTAGGTGTTAAACCTACGAAGTTTGATTTCAAACCTGGTGACTTGTTCGATTATCTGCTCTATGTGCTCAACTTGGTCATGTTTGTTTAAATTATAAGTTCCCTCAATTCCTGTCTCTCAACCTTGGTCCACTCAATTTCATTTGTTACCTGAGCTTTTGAGTTCTCATTCTTAGCCGGCTGAAAGCCAAGGCTACTTAGGTTCTACCATTTGACCTCCCTAGTATGAGAATTGCTTGGGGTCCAACTGAGACCCTTATGAACTCTAACATACTAGGGCTTGGTTCCTAGTCATTCTCTCAATTTCCTCTATCAACCTCCCTAGTGTGAGCACTGCCCTAGGTTCTTGAAGCCCTTATGAACTCTTGCACACTAGGGTCATGGTTGTAATTGATCAACTCTATTTTTACCTACTAGGTGAATCAATGGGTTTCTGGTTGCTTTATGTAAATGAAGATATGATTGTTGGGCTATGATAAACTATGTGGACTTGTGAATGAAGGTCTGGCCAGGCTGGGTATATTTTTGGGCATGTTGTAGGATCACTATAGTTATTTCTACTTTGTAATTTATTCCACTCATTTGGGTCTGTAATAATGTTGTAATAACAATTGGGGTGTTAGTAAAATTGGGAAAACAAACTTATTTTAACATTTGCATGAAATGGGTAGAAATCCTTCCTATAGGTGTTTACTTTGCTTAAATACGTGTTGCTATTATGTGTGCTAGACGACCTGCCTATAGGTGTTTTTTTTTTTGCTCAAATATGTTCTACCATTGTGTGTGCTAGATAACCTGCCTATATGTGTTTACTTTGTTCAAATATGTTCTACTATGATGCATGTTAGATAACTTGCCTATAGGTATTTAATTTGACGTATTTTGCTCCCACGTGCTAGAAACCATGTCTACAGGAGGTTAAATGACCAATGTCTCAATACGCACTATAGAATTCTATTAATTCACGTGCTACCTAATCTGCAATTTAGAAAATATTACTATAGGGTCTAAAATCAGTCTTGATTATCGATTACAGAAATCATGCCTATAGGATCTAAAATAAGTCTTAATTATTGATTATCCTACTCGCTTCCTTTAAGTGCTAATTTTGAACTTTCAACACTATGTTATCACCATTATTTGAAAGCATGCCTAAGTTGAGTCTAGAACCATCCATGATAGAAGTCCAAACGCCTCCTGGACTATAGGTATGGGACAGGTAGTACACGCATAAGGTACAATTTAGAATCAATTAGTACGTTTTAGGTAAACAACATAAAGATAGTAATCTGGTAGCAAGAGATGATAGTCTGTGCCCGCTGAATAATACGAGTAACACCCCACCTCAAGGGAGTTACGAAGTGTTATTTATGTTGCACGAGGTGATATTTTAGGCTAAAAACCGTAGGATCTCCCCCACCTTTGCCTTAGAATGAATTATTTTGTTTATTTGCCCAATTCTGTCTCTCCTATTTATTTGGAATAATTCATATAATTCGAGTTTGGTCGGGACCCACCATTGCGGACCTCGAGGAGTGCCTAACACCTTCTCCTCAAGGTAATTTGAGCCCTTACCCGATCTTTGGTGACGCAATTGGTTAAACCATAGTTTTCTGCAAATAGGTGACTTAACGCACCTTAACCCCGTTAGGTGACGACTCTCTTTTAACACTCTTCCTTAAAAGAGTTGTCATGTGTCGCAACCCGATTTCGCTAGAAAAAAGGACGCAACATTCCATGTGTCCATGCTCCGGAAGTATCACGGCGATCCCATTTATTAGATTTCAGTTTTGCCCAGTTGGATAAGGATTTGACTTACGAGCAGGAGTCGGTGGCTGTTCTAGCCCGACAAGTTCGTCAGCAGAGGTCGAAGAGTTATTCTTCAGTTCGAGGGCAATGGAGTGGTCAGCCAGTCGAGGTAGCTACCTGGGAGTTCGAGTCGGACATGCAGAGTAGATATCCCCTCCTTTTCACCAGTTCAGGTACGTTTCTATGTTTGTTCAAGGATGAATGGTTGCTTTCGAGGTGGAGAATGTGATGTCTCAAAAGGTCCCCTTTTGTGCAATTCTGCATTTTTAATCTTTAAAAACCTTATTTTATCCTTCCTCGATTTGTGTGCACAGTCCGGCCGTGTTTCAGTTTAAGTTGACTTCGGTCAACATTTTTAGTAAACGGATCCAGATTCGTGTTTTGACGGTCCTGGTGGGTTCATACTATTATTTGGGACTTGGTCATACGCCCGGAATCGAATTCGAAACTCCCTAGCCCGAGATATGAGACTATGTCAAAATTTGATAGTTAAAGGCTTAATGAATTTGAAATGTTTGACCAAAGCTTTACTTTTTGGGTAACGCGTCCGTATGTTTGTTCCAGAACCCGGTGTAGGTCCAATACCATATTTATGACTTGTCTGTGGAATTTATAGTAAAACGGTGTTGGTTTGATGTGATTCGAACGTCAGGCTGTGAAAATAGAAGTTTCAAAGTTTTCTTGAAAACTTCATTTGATTTTGTTTTCAATTCGTAGTTCTAGGTGTTATTTTGGCAATTTAATCATGCAAACGAATTTGTATGATGTTTGTATACTTGTGTGCATAGTTGGTTTGGAGCCCCGAGGGTCGGGTGAGTTTCATATAGGCTTCAGAGTGAATTGAACATAGAAAATCATAGATGGTGAATCAGACCTGCAGATTTCGCATTTGTGAGATCTAACTTGCAAATGCATGACTCACATTTGTGAAGGGATCGTCATATTTGTGAGCAGTCGGCTGGGGGTGGACCTTCGCATTTGTGAAGTTTCGATCGCATTTGCGATCCTCACTTGTCCGCGTTTGCAAACAGTGGTTCGCATTTGCGTAGGCAGCAGAAATGTGGGAGTTTCGCATTTGTGAAGCTTTTCTAGCATTTACGGACTTCGCATTTGCGACATCTCCAGGTGAACAAAATATGGCTTAGACGGTATTTTAGATTCATTCTCCAAATTTTCAATCCTAGAAGCACAACATGCGATTTTCTTCAAAGAACTTTTCTTCCCCAGATCATTGGTAAGTGATTCTAAACTAGTTTCTTTTAATCTTTCACTACTTTTCCTAAGATTTCAACCTAAAATCTAATGTTTTCATGGTGGAATTGGGAAGTTTTAGGTAGAAATTAGGGATTTGGTAAACTGGGGACTTAGACCTCAAATTGAGGTCGGATTCCAAAACAAATCACATAACCGGGCTCGAGGGTGAATGGATAATTAGGATTTTGGTCTGAATTTCGGGTTCGGACCAAGTGGGTCCGGGTGTTTACTTTTGTTGACTTTTTCACTAATGACATAAATTGAGTTCATTACAATCATGGGTAGTGTCACAGGGTCATTTTTAGTTTCTCCAAAAACAGCCCGTGCGGCAGCCAAGTTGCGCACTTGACTCAGCCTTTCCCTAACACTTAGCCAAATTTCAGCAAGTTTGGCCTTGACGAATTTTAGGCAGCAAAACAGTAAGAAACACAAGCCAATACGGGAAAACCCAACCTTTGTATTAATTTCGAAAAGCTACAAAGGAAACCCACTCTTGACGAAGAACACAAGTCGTTCTTGGCCAACCCTAAGACTTGCCCAAGCCTAGCCTTAATCCCTTTTGAAACACTTTGAAACCCTCACGTTTCACTCTTGTTTCCCTCTTGTAATTCTACACGAAATTACACACCACCTTCTGCCTAAGTCCATAAGGCCCTATTTATAGAACATAGGCAGCCCTTAAGACTTGGCAGCACATTGACACTTGTCGTCGACAGCTTTGCCACTTGTCGGGCTAAGTTTAAATCTGATCCTAACTTGTAGTTGACATCCCCAACTACTTAGGCCATTATACATGAAATGGGATCATGGATACAAGCATATGTCAGTTCATGGGAGATCATGGGAGATCATGGGGACAAGGGGAGTTGAAATGTAACCGCCCACTACTTTGGCATGTGCCTTGCATGTGCCTTTTGACTTGGTCAGCTATGCTTCACGACTAAGCTTGCTTTGTGCCAAGCTTTAGCTCATCTTTGACATTGTTCCGCACCAATGTCTCACCCGCATTCTGCCGCCATGACTTTGCCGCACACGTCCGACGCCGCTGCCGCCCGCACACTGCCTTGGCCTAGTTTTCTGCCTTGCCCATGTCAATGCCCATTTCCCTCGTGCCATTGCTTGTATTTTCATTCACATAGCCTTGCCTTGGCTATTGAAAGCCTTTGCCATTCACCCGCACACCCGTCGTGTCTTAGCTTAGTCCGCACCTAGTNGTCAAGCCCTTTCCAAGCGTGTCTCGCCCGTGCCAAGACCTTGGCCAATACTTGCCCACAACAGCCCTCATGTCAATGTCTTGTCCGTCGCCCGCATGATCGTATTGCCCGCGCATGGGCCTATGACAAGGCCATCACGCCCAATCCTTGCCACAGCCGCGCTAACGCCCGATGTCAAAGAATTGGGTCCTAACAGGTAGTTTCTATGGCGTAAATAGAATCATTTGGTTAATAATTTGGTAGATTCTATTGGGTCGGAGACTTGTCTGAAAGGAAAATCCATGGTTGAGCTTTGAGTTTGGTTGTTTGAGCGAGGTAGGTGTCGTGGTTAACCTTGACTAGAGGGAATATGACTTATTTGTCTATTTGCTACATGTTTAGATGTTGGGTACAACGCATATGTGAGATGACGAGTACTTATGCATTGTTGTAGGGTTAAAGCATGTGGGTGGGACTTGGTTTTTTGTAATTGTTACCTTCTTTGATCATGTTATCTATGTTAGACTAGTATTGTGAAATTGATCGTCCTAACCATATTTACGGATCTGTGATGATAGTTGATTATTGATTCAAAGTTGATGTTGGTATTGTGGAACCAAATATTGAAGTAAGGCTTGTTCTTGTTATTTATATCTAAGGCTTGTTCTTGTTATTTATATCTACCTGTTGCTATCTGTTCATTGTTCTTTGGTAAAGGAGAGTGTTAATGCACGAAGGGTGATGCCGTTCTAATTCTATTGATTTATATGGTGAGGATGAGAGTAAAAGCACGAAGGGTGATATCGTGCCATATTGTGAGAGTAAAAGCACGCAAGGTGATGTCGTGCCATGTTATGAGAGCTAATGCACGAAGTTTCATGTCGTGCCATTCTTATTGATTTATATTGTGAGGTTGAGAGTAAAAGCACGAAGGGTGATGTCATGCATTTTCTTTTACTGTGTTTACTTGTTCTTATTGATTCAAGGTATATTGGTTGTTCAAGTTATCATTATTACCGTGATTCTCTATCTTCTATTCCCCTTAGTATGTCCCCCTCCCTATATTACTTGTCTAGATTTTACTTGCCATTATTATTGTATATATGTTGTTATCTGTACAGGTTATTTGGTAGGATTCTTGCCTTAGCCTCGTCACCATTTCGTCGAGGTTAGGCTCGACACTTACGAGTACATAGGGTCGGTTGTACTCACACTACGTTCTGCACTTCTTGTGTAGATTTTGGTATCGGCCCTAGCTGATTGAGATGTTAGATGTTGGACTTGCTGTCAGGAGACCCAAGGTAGATCTGCTGGCGGTGCAGAACCTGGAGTCTCATCCTAGTTTCATCATTTACTGTTTCTTTACTTCAAAACAATGTAATTCCGCTTCAGACTCTGTTTATAGTAAATCATAGTAGCTCGTGAGTTGTGACTTCAGATCCTAAATGTTTCAGACCCTGGAGTCTCATCCTAGATCCTAAATTTATATTATTCTGCAAAGCTGTTTTAATTTTTGTTTTAGCTTAATTGTTCTTATTGTTGAAAATGGCTAAAGTTGGCATTAAGAACCCTCTAACATTGGCTTGCCTAGCAAGTGAAATGTTTAGGCGCCATCACGGTCCCGATGGTGGGAATTTCGGGTCGTTACATATTTATTACACATGCATTTTTGCAATAATCCGCACTTAGTAGCTCATGTCTTATACTACCAGTCCTTCAGTTATAGTTTGAAACGTAGATATATCAATTGTAGATCACATTTATTGTATTAGAATTGTGTTAACTGTTAATTAGCTGACCCAACGGGTCGGGTTAGGTACCATCACGACTTGTGAATTTTGGTTCGTGACATTTACAACAGGTGTTTGACATAATGGTTCATAAGTGTATTAACCAAACACTCTAAGTGTGTCTTTGGAGTATCTATAGTCGAGTATTTAGGGCATTTCATCTCTAGTAAAGGAGTTTTACATATCCTAAGAAGATCCCCGCAATTCAACAATGGCATACCCCTACTACAATCAAACAACTAAGGGGTTTTCTAGGTCTTGCAGGTTATTACAGGAAGTTCATTAAATGTTATGGCCTTATCATTCGATCATTAACTGAGCTCTTAAGTAAGGAGAAGCTCATGTGGCCTATAGCTGTTGATCAAGCCTTTGATGCCTTAATGTTGGCTCTCACAACTGCACATGTCCTAGCTTTGACTGAGTATTCTATTCCCTTTATGGTTGAGACAGATGCTAGTGGTACTGGAATTAGGGATGTTTTAATGCAACATGTTCATCCTATAGCCTTCATTAGTAAGGGATTAACTCATAGACATGTTGCCCTGTCAGTCTATCATGGAGAACTGATTGCATTAGTTTTTGTTGTCACTAAATGGTCTCATTACCTTCTTGGCTAGCACTTTATTATGAAGAGTGACCAAAATACCTTGAAGTTATTATTGGAGCAAAAGTTACATGTTGATTCACAACTTAGATTGTTAGCTAAGTTACTTCCTTTTGACTTTGAAATCCAATACAAGAAAGGGAAGGAGAATGTTGTTGCAGATTCACTCTCAACAGTGGATGGTGCTGAATTGATTGCCTTAATGGTTTCCTCTGTTCAAGTTGACTTATGGCAAGATATTATAGCCAGTTGGGATGTTGAACCTGATCTTAAGGCCCTTATTGTTTCTTTAGCACAGACACCTCAGAAACACTATACATGGATCAATGCTCAGCTAAGAAGAAAGGGGAAGCTTATGGTGGGGCATGATGAAGTTCTTAGGAAGAAAATCTTAAACTTACTGCATTCTTTTCCCTCTAGTGGCCACCCTGGTATTGATGCTACTACCAAAAAGGTGATGGCCTACCAAAAAGGTGATGGCCTCCATAATTGTGATGTTTTCCAGAGAAACAAATATGATACTTCTGCCTACACTGGGTTCCTACAACCATTGACAATACCTACTAAACCTTGGACGAAAATTAATATGGACTTCATATAACGATTTCCTAAGTCTAAAGGGAAGACATGCAAGACTGTCATTTTGGTAATTGTTGACAGGCTCACTAACTATGGAAATTTTGTTGCCCATCTCACCCTTACACTGCTCAAATTCTTGCACATGTGTTCATGGACACCATTTTTAAACTTCATGGATTTCTTGCTTCTATTACAAGTGATAGGGATCCTATCTTCATCAGCTCCTTTTGGAAAGAATTTTTATCAATTCAGTTAGTCACCTTACAGACTTCAACAGCCAACCATCCACAGACTAATGGTCAAGGTAAGGTGCTAAATAGATGTTTGAAAACATGCATAAGATGTTTTTGATTGGACTCTCCTACAGACTGGTGCTCATTCTTGTCATTGGATGGGTGGTGACACAATTCTATCCCTCATTCTGCTATCCAAACCACCCCTTTTGTACTCTTATATGGCTATCCTCCTCCTCTACACCTACCTTACCTCTATGGTGATTTCTCCGTTGATGTTGTTGAAGACATTCTGTTGGTCAGGGAATCTAAACTTTAGCTGGCCAAATTCCACTTGGGCAGAGCTCAGCAGCGGATGCAGGCACAAGCTAACAGCCACAGGTCTGATCAAGAGTTTAAGGTGGGATATTGGGTGTTTGATAAGTTGCGTCCTTATATACCGGCCACACTATCCATCTCTCCCTATCACAACTTGCTATCCAAATATTTTGGTCCATATCCTATTGTAGAAAGAGTGGGAGTTGTTGCCTACAAGCTTCACTTTCCTCCTGAGGTCCAACATCACCCCGCTTTTCATATATCTCAACTCAAGTTCTGCTATGCTCTACCCTCTAGTATTGTGTACCCTCCTATTTTGGACCTGTCCAGTCCTTTACGCCCAACTCCAAAAGTAGTGTTAGCAGGGTGACTCATCAAGAAGAGGAATAAGGTTGTACCCCAGTGTTTGATCAAGTGGAATGATTAAGATACATCTCAAGCTACCTGGGAGTTTTCTTCTAATTTGCGCACCAGATTCCCACGCTTCACCCTTTAGAGCAAGGGTGTTGTTCCTAGAAGGGGTATTGATACACATATTTCAGCTGATATTGAGTTTAATGCCAGCTCAGATGCCAGCTAAGATCCCATGTAGGCCAGCAGTTAGGTTCCTCGCACAATTGTTGCCGCAATTTAAAATATTAGTAATGGCGGAAAAGTTAGTTAGCTTAATTTAGAGCTCTTTTACATTTCATTTGAATTCCTTCTAATAGATATATAAATAGAAGAATTATAAGTGGGCGGCACACTTTTCTTGAATGCTAAAGATCCCCTGATTTCCTCTCTCACTCTCTGAATTCTCTCTTCTTCTTCCTCTCCTGCCTCTTTATCTTCTTCTCCTTTTCACTCTAGTTACTGTTCCATTAGTTAATACATATAATTTGGTATCAATTGATCCTCGATTTTATCCTAGTTTCGATCCAAGAACATTTGTTTCCTTTTGGTATGACGCCACATTCATTGAGTTTAGCGTATTCCAAAAGGAAACGAGTGGTCTAAGGTCGGAAAACCGCTGCTTGGTATCTCCGGCATCTTCTTGTGGATCGAGCAGTTTCACATGCCCTCGATTGGTATAAACCAAACTTCTCTTTTATCATTTATGATTTTTCACTTTTGTAATTACTATTAGTTTTAAGGTTTAATTTTCATTCATGTTGCTAGGGTATTGGTTTCCAACTACATGTTACTTTATAAATTTGAAATTCATTCTTCGACCTAGCCGGTCGAGTAGTTCATTATTTTCTATTAGTTTTGATTTTTAGTTCTTCGACCTTGCTGGTCAACTATTTCCTATGGATTTGTTAATTTGAATTTTCAGTTCTTCGACCTGGTCGGTCAATAGTTAAGTTTTCTATGGTAGTTTCATGAAAAATAAAAAATATTAGTTGTATCTTTTTTTGTGTGTGTTAGTCTTTTGTTCAATTGTCATTAATGATATGTAATAGTTAGCAATGCTCGTCTAGTTTCCATTTTTCACGATAGTTGTAATTTCAGTCGCTCCATATTAGTTTGCACGAACTTAATCTACTTTGCCTGAGTGCTTAGCATAGCTCCAATTGAAGTCTTATTGTTTCTTTTTCAATTTCATGGTTGGATTAAGTTTGAGCGTTTGAGTTTTTGTTGATAAAAGATGAAATTAAAAAAAGGAATAGTACAAATTTGATTGCTTTTTACTGTTCATGTACTTTTGGGAGTACAAAACTCCAAAAAACCATGTCATTGTTTGGTGAAAATACTATCTTTTGGACAGACTTTAACCAAAAATATGTCTTTTAAGTAGTTAGAGCAGATTTTTGGTGAAAATATGTCATTTGGACAGATTTGCAATCATAAATGCCTTGCTTCTTCTCCTATAAAAGAAACATACTTAGACACATCTTTCACACTCTAAAGAACAGAATAAAATCTGAGTGCTTTTGCGTGAGATTTCTGAAAAAAAAAAGAAAAAAAACTCTCAAAAAACTAAAGTTCTTAGAGTTAGTTCTGGGATTCTTTCTTCTTTGAATTTATCGAGGCTCAAGGTTTTTCTTGGTCATTTCCTTGAGTTAAAATCTGTTGATTATTGCTGTTGGTTTAAGATTTGAGCTGAGTTCGATAGCTTTGTAATTTCAGAATCTTCACTGATATATTTTCTGGATTTCCTGCTATTTAAGTTGAACCTGATAACGTACTTTCAATGGCAATAAAAGATATAGTTTAAATCTCATTACTGATAGCTTTGGTTTTCTTTAGTGTAACGACCTGACCAGTCTTTTTGAGCTTTAGCGCGTCGTTCAGTGGTTTGAAGTCATGAGCAACTCCATTTCAGATATTATGACTTATGGGCATGGTTGGAGTTGAATTTCGGGAAGTTCGGAGTCAAATTGGAAAGAAAAGTCTCATTTCAGAAGTCTTAAGTTGGAGAAATTGACTAAGATTGGAATTTTGAATAAATGACCTCCGAATTGAGATTTGAAGGTTCCTACAGGTTCGTATGATGATTTCGTACTTGGGCGTATGTCCGGATCAGGCTTTGGTTAATCCGGGAGGATTTCAGCGTATATTGTGGAAGTCAAAATTTTTGAAGAAATTTCCTAAGTTTGGCTTGAAGTGCATTTCAGTGTTATTGATGTGAATTTGGGATTCCGAGCCTGGGAATAGCTCTGTATGGTTATTCTGGAGTTGGGAGCGCGATCAGAAGTGGATTCAGATGTCTGTATGTTGTTTTGAAGTCATTTGGCTAAAGATAGAAAATTGAAGGTTTTTGAGAAATCCGATCGAAAGTGGAAATTTTGATATCGAGGTCGGAATGTGATTCCGGAAGTTGGAGCAGGCCCGTAATGTCGAATATGACTTGTGTACAAAATTTGGGTTCAATCGGACGTGATTTGGGTGCGATTCATGGTTTCAGCATTGTTTAATGTGATTTGAAGCCTCGAGCAAGTCCGAGGGATATTATGGGACTGAGTCGTGTGATTGGACAGGGTCCCGGGAGGCCAAGGTATGTTTCGGTAATTCGGATAATTTCCTTCATGTTTGCTATTGTGGTTTCTGGTGTTTTGGGAGTCCATTGCGATCGCAGCCCTTGTAATGAGATTGCGTAGAAGGAATTGAAGGGAGGATGAATTTGGCTTGTGCGAACGAAGTGGGAGGTATGCAATCGCGAATGGATTGTGCGATCGCGTGGTGTAGAGTGTGATCGCATAATGCAGAGTTTGGGGTAGCATGGTTTGGCCTATGCGATCGCGGTGACCTTTATGCGATCGCATAGAAGGGCAGTGCTAGGCAGATTGTTTTTAAAACGGGATTCTTGGCAATTTCTTTATTATTTCATTATGTGTGGGCGATTTTGAGGAGCTTCCAGAAGGGATTTTCATCATGCATTACTAGGTAAGTGATTCCATCCCATTCATAAGCTAAATATGTGATCTTACATAAAATTAGACATGAGAATTTGTATAAAATTGGGATTTTAAGGGAAGACCTAGAAATTTGATAATTTGGATTTTAGCCACGAATTTGAGCATGGAATTTAGAGTAAATTGTATATTTGAGCTAGTAAGGCTATGGGTAGAGTTTATCTTCGAGAAATTTCGGAATCCGGGCACGTGGGCCCGAGGGCATTTTGCTCAATTCTTTGAGCGGAGTTGGGGATTTATATAATTTGAATTGTTAACAAATACTAGAGTATATTTTCATTGCTTTGACCGTTATTTGGATAGTTTTGGGGCGTTGTGCGTCCATTGGAGTCGTCGGGAGGGCTTGGAAGCCGGTTATGGAATTCCGGAGCAAGGTAAGTCTCCTTTCTAACTTTCTGAGGGGGAATTGTCCCCCTAGGTGAACTAATTCAATATGTGCTACTACCTGCGGGGGCTACGTAAACATGAGGTGACGGGAGTCCGTGCGTAGCTACTATTATGCTTATGTTCGGGTAGCCTATGACCCACTAGCATACCTTACATGTTGTACATGTGATCCTGCCAGTAATATTAGGCTGATAATGCTATTGAATTTGTAATTTATTTCCTAAGAAGGCTAGAGTGTACCTTTCTTAACCATTTAGAAAGAGAATTGACTCATCCGTGGATAATTGTATTCCTGATAAGGTTATATTATTGAATATTATTAAACTTGGCAAATGAATTTTGAGAAAAAAATTTTAAATACTATTTTTGTGAATTTTAAAAGATAAATTTATCTTTTACTTGAGTATTTATTTTCCCGATGAAGTCGGGGTGCAGTGTTGATTGTGCATGTGCATGTGATCGCTTCGCAATTTCCATTCCGCGAGCGGAGTGTTATTTCCCCCACACTCATGGGAGCGGGCCGTACGCCACGGCGAGATTGAAAGATTTTTTATGTTTCGGGTCGTTCGACCCTCGGCAGTGCACATATATGATTATTATGATGGCTCAGGCCGGTTGTCCTTGTCCCATATGCGCATGCTAAATTGTTAATGATTTTCATGGATTTTTAAGTGACAAGATATTTGGGGGAAAAAGAAGAAATAATAATATTTTAAAGATATTTAGGGAGGGGAATGAAGTGGTAATTGTTTATTTATATTTTCAGTATTTATTTGAATTGCAGATATCTTTAATGTTTGTTGTTTTTATCATCCTCGTATGCCTATTATTGATATCATATCTTGTTAAATTATTTTTTTGGACCTTAGTGAGTATCAAGTCGGCCTCTCGTCACTACCTCTCTGAGGTTAGGCGGGATACTTACTGAGTACACGTTATTTTCGTACTCATGCTACACTTGTTTTGCATTTGGTTGCACAAGTACCTTCATAGCGATATGGCTGACTTGGAGACATAGACGAGCTGCAGCATTCGGAGACGACCCGCGATCGGAAGAGTCTTCCTCTATGTATTTATATTCATTTTTAATCCCCTGTCCAATTTGTATTTCGGATAAGCTCGTAGTATTTGTGAAATTCTTAGAACTTGCTCATGTACTTGTGTCACCGAGTTCTGGGATGTGTTTGGGGTTTATTTCATCATAATGGAGTATTTGAATATTGTTTTTACTTAATGGATTTTATCTAGTTGTTACGTGTTAAAGTGAAAGGTAATGATTTCAAAAAATGCTAAACCATGAAATTTAACTTAACCATTTAATGATTGGCTTGCCTGACAGTGGTGTCCGGCGCCATCAAGACCTTATGGATTTTGGGCTGTGACAACTTGGTATCAGAGCTCTAGGTTCCCTTAGGTTTCACGAGTCAGGAGAAAGTCTAGTAGAGTCTTGCGGATCGGTACGAAGACGTTTGTACTTATCTTCGAGAGGCTACAGGACTATTAGGAGTACTTCCCTTCTTGATTTCTCATCGTGCGATTTGATTCCTCCGAGGCTTATGCCTACGTTTCTTCCCACTCAATTTTACGCGTCGCGATGCGCTTGCTATGAATAAGGAATTTAAGTAATTGAAATGGTGATATGGGTGTGGTGCAGGATGTTTCTCCCTCCAAAGTTGATTGAGGCTATTGTCGGTTCTCTACGGAAGAGCAATATGTTGTTTTAGCCAGTAGCCGTGATTCTGAGGACTTGAGGTTATGCTCAGGTTGTGATGATATTTACAAATGGTTATCGCATGATGTCAATATGATGATAGAATGCTTGCCCATATGTTGGGGGTGATGAATGTCTTGAAGGGAGGTCTACTCACGATGTGATTTCGAGATTTCACCATTTTAGTTCCAGCAGAGGAAAGGCATTTGGATTATAAATGGTCGGGTTTTGGATTGATAAAGCAGTAAGACTTGGTGTTTTCAAGTGAGGTGGGATCTGCACATGTGTCGTCGTCACTGATTGAATGGAATATGTTAAGTTTGTCGGTGCTATGGTTTCTTCAGTTGCATTGGGTCAGAGTGTTGTGAAGTAGTATTGAAAAAAAAGCGGTTCTCAGAGATCGTGGTGCATGGTGGTTAAGGACCGAATAGTTATTTCTAATGAAGGCAGATCGAGAAACATAATCCTCGGAAAGTTTGAAGTTGTGGTGATCTACTGGTGTAAGAGCCGTAGAGAATGATATTGAATTGGACAGCATACGACGAAGGAAGACATGTGAGAAGTGTCAGGCAGCGGCTAAATTTCCAAAAGGCCAGGTGTAAGGAACGAAAGTCAGGTAGTTATTTAAAGGAATGAGTTTAACTAGTGGGAGACTGGTAGCGTAGCCCAGAAGTTCAGTGGTAAGACAGCTACCTATCTTGAGGAAAAGATTGAAAGTTTTAGTGAATGGTGGTTGGCTCCACGATCTTAAGTTGAAATGTGGGTTATTTCGGCGGAAGGTTGGACACAATAGGGAGGAGCTGTTAGGAATGAAGAAGGACGCAATGTGGTAGTGAATCTGAAGATGTTGTAGCACATTTAGTGGATGTCCATAAGGAGCGGACAGACTGGGAAGGTTGTTGAATGAGAGCAGGCTTAGGATGGGGTATCGATGTTGCAGAGAGTGTGCATTTCAGCATTGTTGGAAGGTGTCAGTTGGTGATTTCCACAGGTGGGTTATCTCCGGTGAGTAGGTTAGCCGTTGCATGGTTGGCAAGTTTTTGCGAGGGATTCTGGCGGCTATTCGGTAGGAGGCAGAATGTGTGAATGGTGCTAGAAAATTTGAGTATTTAGGGAATGCTGACAGGGGAATTCGAAAGAATTGGACGGATGGGTTGAGCAAGATCATGTTAACAAAGGGAAAAGGATCTCAGCACGGCCTAGAGTGGTGCAAGGAGTAGCTTCGAGATAAGAGGGGGAGTCCCACCACCTGTAGTTGGGTCGTAGAATTATGGTCTCATGGGGTTGTGGATTGTCGGCATGTTGGAAAGTTATTACAACTAAGGGAAAGGAGTAAAATGGTGATTGTGCGTAGGATTTGACGAATGTGTGCAAAATTTGGCCCTATTGGACCAGGGTTAGGCTTTGGAGGATTCAGAATTTATGCTTAAGGCATAAGCGAGTTGTTAGGGTAGTGACTCAGTCACGTGCTTCATTAAAATGGGTGTTCGTGTGCTAGAAGAGCCTTGGAGTTGATTGTATTCGGGGCCAGTCAGAGTGGGTGACTCTCAATAGTGGTCCTAATGAATACAAAGGTTAAGAACGAGGTTTTTTAAAGGTCAAAGGCATCAGTATGATTAAGAATTGAGCTTTTACAGCATAATTTCAGAGAGAGGGAAACTGATTGGAGTGTTGTATGTTATTTTTAGCGTGCAGGATAGTATTGGAGGAGTGAGAGAGATAAACTCCAGGTTATAGAAAGATTATCAGGAGGGTATGAGACGGGTTACGGGATTTAGGCAGCATGGTCTCGTGAATCAAGGCCACTCGGGATGAGTGATGATTGAGTTTGTTATGAGTTGAATGGGGTTACTATTATTTATGAGGCAATTAAGGATAATTAGAGAGAAGATGGATTGGTTAGTCATGGTTGAAATGGCACTTACGGCAGTGATCCGTTCCTTCGATGTGGTTGAGTTATGTGTATGGTTTGTGCAGGTATGCACGGGGCTTGTCGGCCGTCGTAATAAATTTCATTTGGAAGCATTCAAGTGCTATGTCCTGAAGGTGTAGGCGGGTTCCAAAAGGTTTATGGTGGTATAGACCACTACTTAAGGATTTGCATGTTGGGTAATTGTGAGAATTCACTTGAGTGTTGTTTATTGCTCTCTTAAATTAAGGTAAGTAAGAGGTTTCTATATGATGAGGTGTTTCCCCTATTAGTGGTTCAGGAGTTATGATGGAATTCTTGCGCTATTTCATATTGGCATGTTAGGTGCAGTAGTTAGTGTGGAGCTGGAAGTAAGGATCGAGATTGAGGCTCGGTGTTAACAAGGATGTCATGAGCTCGGATGAGCGAGAAAAGGGACTTGAATGTTAGAGTAAGTTGGTATTGTCATCAGTGTCACCTGAGATTGGTGTTTGATGAAAAAAGGGCTTTGTATCCTGGTCATGGGTTCTTGATGTGTTTTGCGGCATTAGTGTGCTTGGTGGTATGGATGTGCAGACTTGTTACCTCGTGGAAGGTCGTGGGAGCGTGACCACGCAAATATGGTATAAGTGTGACAGGTAGTCACCTGATTGATTGAAGATTTAGACCAAGTATAAGGAAGTACAATATTGCTTGATTGAAAATTTATGCCAGGTAGGTGTTCAATCCAGCTGGTTGTGGATTGTGGGTGTTGTCCCGGCTATGATGGTTTCTCTTGCGTGTTATGAGAGGAAGTAGGTTATTTTGGACCTAGGTAAGGCTATCACCCTAGTTCATTACGAGCAAAATCGAATTGAAGTTTATGAATGGATTTAAACAAGATTATGGGCTTCATGTGAGTCTGATGTGTTCCTTTCAGTATAGCGCTACTCAAGGAGGGGTGTTGGAATATCAGGTGTTGTTCCGTCTTCATCAAATTCATGTGATATTATGACTGTGCCGTGTGAGTTGTGAAACGGCTTGATAATTTCTTATGTGTTGAGATTCCGCGTAGTGATAAGATTATGTGAGCAGGATGGCTCTTCAGATCCAGGTTATATATCGCACCTCAGCTGTGCTTGAGTTTTGTAGCATATAATTCTATCAGTTTCCCCAGAATGTTATTCTGCACTTAGCGTGCTTGTGACCGGTATTCAATAATTTGTAATAGTGAGCAATTCAGCTCCGTGTGTATCTTCTTATGTGAGTTTCATGATAGGATCGGGTGGCACGCCGCCACAGGTATGCTATTTGAATCACGATGCACGCCGTATCAGTCTAATGTTGAGTATAGTTCCCTATATCTATTTTCCTGTGTTTTACTTCCTGTATTCTGAGGAAAGTTCATTAGCTATGTGAGTTGAGTAGTCCCTTCCCGAGTCATTTCTTTATGTATCATGTTCGAGTTGTGGCCTATTGGCGCATTGTGGCATCGTGTGAGATTGTTGGTCATGTCTGGGATGATTTGTGTCTGAACAGTTCATACTGGGTGAGACGAGATTATTAGATCAGGGATCAGTGCTATAAGGTTTTGCAGAATATATTAAAGGACAATTACCCTTATTTGGTTCGTAATGAGATGAGGATTTAAGTCAAGAGGAGAGATTCAATATTTGGTTAACTCTGCAGCTGGTTAGGAATTTCTACACATCGCCTCCGTATGGTGGTATCGCCAGTATTATAGCAGGATGTATAAATATATATATCATAAGGTGCATTGGGAGCATCAGATTCGTGAAATTTTGGCTATTAAGGTTCAGGTAGTGTCATTGTGGTCAGATGATGAGTTATGCGGTGCATGGTGATGATTCAGCAAAGGTATGCAGTCATGTTCTGGTATATCGTGTGGTAGTTGATACGGTATTTATATATTGGAACTAGGCATGGCCGAGAATTTCAGGTATTGGAATTGGGTTCTGAACTGATTGTATGGATAAAGGAGGATGTCTTCAGGTTTGATCAGGCCTATGTGCTCAACTGGGTTGCGGTAGCACGGGTAGGTGCTCGAGGTGTTAAGCAGTTATTTCAAACAACTCTAGAGCAGTTCTTGGCAGGAGGAAGAGCGTCTGTTCAAGTGGGGGAGAATGTAACGACCCGACCGGTCGTTTTGAGCTCTAGCACGTCGTTCAGCGGTTTGAAGTAATGAGCAGCTCCATTTCAGGTATTATGACTCGTGGGCATGGCGGGAGTTGAATTTCGGGAAGTTCGGAGGCAAATTGGAAAGAAAATTCTCATTTTAGAAGCATTAAGTTGGAGAAATTGATTAAAATTGGAATTTTGAGTAAACGACCTCCGAATCAGGATTTGAATTTTTCTGCAGGTTCGTATGATGATTTCGGACTTGGGCGTATGTCCGGATCGGGCTTTGGATAACCCGGGAGCGTTTCAGCGTATATTGTGGAAGTCAGCGTTTTTGAAGAAATTTTCTAAGTTTGGCTTGAATTGCATTTCAGTGTTATTTATGTCAGTTTGGGATTCCCAGCCTGGGAATAGCTCCATATGGTGATTCTGGAGTTGGGAGCGTGATCGGAACTGAATTCGCATGTCCGTAGGTTATTTTGAAATTATTTGGCTAAAGATAAAAATTTGAAGGTTTTTGAGAAATCCGACCGAAAGTAGAAATTTTGATATCGGGGTCGAAATGTTATTCCGGTAGTTGGAGCAGGTCCGTAATGTCGAATATGACTTGTGTGCAAATTTTGGTGTCAATCGGACGTGATTTGATAGGTTTCGGCATCAGATGCGGAAGTTTGAAATTTCAAAGTTCATAAAGTTTAGATTTGGGTGCGATTCGTGGTATCGGCGTTATTTGATGTGATTTGAAGCCTCGAGAAAGTCCGTGGGATGTTATGGGACTGAGTATTATGATTGGACGGGGTCTCGGGGGCCCCGGGTGTGTTTCGGGATTAATTCGGATAATTTCCTTCATGTCTGTTGGTGTTGTATCTGGTGTTTTGGGGGTTCATTGCGATCGCGTAGATGGAATTGAAGGGGGGCTGAAGTTGGCTTGTGCGAACGCAGTGGGAGGTCTGCGATCGCGAAGGAGGAAAATGGGAGGCAGTTGGGAATGGATTGTGCGATCGCATAATGCAGAGTTTAGGGCAGCATGGTTTGGCCTACGTGATCGCGGTGGCCTTTATGCAATCGCATAGAAGGGCAGTGATGGGCAGATTATTTTTAAAACGGGATTCTTAGCCATTTCTTCATTGTTTCATTTGGTGTGGGCGATTTTGAGGAGCTTCAAGAAGGGATTTTTATCATGCATTACTAGGTAAGTGATTCCTTCCCATTCCTAAGCTAAATATGTGATCTTACATGGAATTAGACATGAGAATTTGCATAAAATTGGGATTTTAAGGGAAGACCTAGAAATTTGGTAATTTGGATTTTAGCCACATATTTCAGCATGGAATTTAGAGTAAATTGTATATTTGAGCTAGTAAGGCTATGGGTAGAGTTTATCTTCGAGAAATTTCGGAATCCGGGCATGTGGGCCCGAGGGAATTTTTGTCAATTCTTTGAGCGGAGTTGGGGATTTATATAATTTGAATTATTAACAAATATTAGAGTATATTTTCATTGCTTTGCCCGTTATTTGGATAGTTTTGGGGCGTTGTGCATCCATTGGAGTCGTCGGAAGGGCTTGAAAGCCGGTTATGGAATTTCGGAGCAAGGCGAGTCTCTTTTCTAACTTTGTGTGGGGAAATTGTCCCCCTTGGTGAACTAATTAAATATGTACTACTATCTTCGGTAGCTACGTATGTACGAGGTGACGGGAGTTCGTGCATAGCTACTATTATGCTTATGTCCGGATATTCTAGGACCCACTAACATGCCTTACGTATTGTACATGTGATCCTGCCAGTATTAGACTGATAATGTTATTGAATTTGTAATTTATTTCCTACGAAGGCTAGATTGTACCTTTCTTAACCATTTAGAAAAAGAATTGACTCCTCCGCGGATAATTGTATTCCTGATAAGGTTATATTATTGAATATTATTAAACTTGGCAAATGAATTTAGAGAAAAAAAAAATTTAAATACTATTTTTGTGACTTTTGAAAGAGAAATTTGTCATTTACTTGAGTAATTGTTTTCCCGATGAAGTTGGGGTGGACTGTTGATTGTGCATGGCTGCATGTGACCGCTTCATAATTTTCATTCCGCGAGCGGAGTGTTATTTTCCGCACTCTCATGAAAGTGGGTCGTACACCACGGCGAGATTCAAAGATATATTATGGTTCGGGACATTCGACCCTCGGCAGTGCACATATATGATTATTATGATGGCTCAGGCCGGTTGTCCTTATCCCGTATACGCATGCTAAATTGTTAATGATTTTCATGGATTTTGAAGTGACAAGATATTTTGGGGAAAATGAAGAAATAATTTTTTATTTAAGATATTTGGGGAAAAAAATAAACTGGTAATTCTTTATTTATTTTCAGTATTTATTTGAATTAAAGTTATCTTTAATGTTTACTATTTTTATCATCCTCGTATGCCTATTACTGATATCATATCTTGTTAAATTATTTTGTTGGACCTTAGTGAGTATCAAGTCGACCTCTCGTCACTACCTCTCTGAGGTCGGCAAAGTCTTCCTCTATGTATTTATATTCATTTTTAATCCCTTGTCCAATTTGTATTTCGGACAAGCTCGTAGTATTTGTGAAATTATTAGAATTTGCTCATGTACTTGTGTCACCGAGTACTGGGATGTGTTTGGGGTGTATTTCATCTTAATGGAGTATTGGACTGTTGTTTTTACTTAATAGATTTTATTTAGTTTTTACGTGTTAAAGTGAAGGTAATGACTTCAAAAAATGCTAAAACATGAAATTTAACTTAACCATTTAATGATTGGCTTGCCTGACAGTGGTGTCCGGCGCCATCACGGCCTTATAAATTTTGGGTCGTGACATTTAGTATGGTTGTAAATGTTGTTTTGGTCTATTTTATTTTGAAAAATTCTTTTCAATAATAAGTCTAGTTTTTAATTTCTATTTAATGCCATCATTAAAGCTCTGTTGCATATCTGTTGGAACCACTGAGCATTAGAACTTATAAATGTTACTCCCTATGTTTCAGCTTATGTGAACCTAATTCCGTTTTGGTATGTTCTAAAAAGAATGATTCATTTCTAAATTTAGAAATAATTTAGCAATAATTTAGCTTAAATATCCAATTCTACCCTTAATGTGAAGCTTTTATAACCATACAAATACTTTAAACCCCTTTTTGACTTGTTTAACACCGTAAATTCCAAAAATCTTCATTTTTTCTTAAACGACGTGCCAGTCAAACAGGTTCACTCAAATTGGAACAGGGGAGTATCACTTTTTTTGTTAGATCCATAATTTGTGCTAAAGGATTAATGTATTCTGAAAGGTCTTTTTTTTACTTGTTTTTCCTCTACTAAGTTCTAGAATACATAATTATTTAATAGGTGATGATGATTTATTTTGCTCGTTTCTCTTTGCATAGTTTTTGAGTTCTCTTGTTCAATTAGTAAGTTAGTGGTGTACCTATGTAATTTCATCTTAGATTTTGCATGCTAAAATATTAGTTTAAGTTGAATATACACATAGTTGTAGAGTGCTGGGCCATATGATTTTGGTTTTAGATTAAAAGAGTTATGGGCTTCCAAAAAATTGATTCTCAAAAAGAGGAAAAAGGAAATGTTGGAACGACACATAAGCTTCCAACTGATGTACCATTCCACTTTAGTTTTTAGACTATCATTTTCTCCTCGTCAATCTAATAAATTGAATTGGGATGTGCACTTGGCTTAGGTCAGCACCTTGGCCTCTTTCCTTTTATTCTAACATCAAAGCTGGCCTAAACTTAATTAATTTCAATAAAAATCATACTTTTTTGTAATTAAAATAATTTAATAACTTAATCAACTTAATAATTATTTAAACGCTAGGCTACTAGTGTGCACGCTTTAACTTTTTTCATTCACGGACTTGCTTTCGTCGCGTGGTGTTTAATATTTAACAAGTTAATTTAATGATCTCATACCATATCTAATCTATAATCGCGGCTTCGCTTGCCTAGCGCAATAGTTGATATTTAATAAATTTTAAAATTAATTTCCTCAAATGTAGTATTTTTTTTCGAAAAGTAATAACGTGCTAATAATCCTTTGTCATGACTGAGGATTCGCTTGCGTAGTGCTATTATGAAAAAATTAACAAATTTTTTCTTGATCATGAATTCGCTTGCGTAGTGTGGTTACAACATCTTATTATTCAAAACATCCTTTAATAATTCTAATAATAAAGAAATAAAAGTGGTATAGATAAAACATGAAAAAATAGAATAAAGCACAGTTTATCCAAAACTCAAGCCAAATTTAAGTCAATAACGCGGTTATGCTAGAACCACGGGACTTGGGGAGTGTCTTACACCTTCACCTTGGTCAGCATAATTCCTTACCCGAACATTATTTTCACAGACTAATAATAATAGCGTCAAACCTTCCTTTGATTAGAGATTAAAATAAATGGTGACTTAACTGACTTTAGGGTAGATCAGTTGAATAAACAAAGATAAATAAATAGCATGCTCCCGATTTTTGTACAAATGTCTGTGTTTTTTTTAAAAACGATGTGGTCTAGTGTGTATTCTGTTAAAAATTAATTTTCACAAAAATCAAAAACATAAAACATGGTCGATTTTATCGAACTACACGAGTTTAATTCTCACTATCCAGTGGGATAAGTAGGCAAACTCCATTGGGTTCGGCCTCATTTTAAAAAAAATATATATCAAAAGTTACGAGTGTGCATAAATTTTTTGAAAAATAAAATAAAAATATTGCTCTTTCAGAAGTGTTAAAGGGGTGTTTTTTGTAAAAATAGATACTTTGACCATTTGTATTTATTTTTTTACCATTTTGTTCTTCTTTCCAGCCATTTTTGCCAAGACAACCTTAAACCTTCCTCGGAAGTGCCGAAAGGCTGTTTTTGTAAAAAATAGTAATCTCATCCATTTTTGTCTACTTTGTACCATTTTGTCCATATATTCGACCGCTCTTGCTGAGGCAGCCTTTAAACATTTTACGGAAGTACTGAAAAGCCGTTTTCGCAAAAAAAGCCATCTCATCTAGACTGTTACCTTGTGTCTGGCAATATCCTGACGTCTTGCATGCAGGGTTGTGCGAAAATCCCCTTGCAACTTCCTGGACTATTTGTCGAGAAAGCATTTAAATCTCTCTCGGGTGTAACGAAGGGCCATTTTCGCATTTTGTCCCTATGTTTGGTTGTTTTCCCGGGATTTCCCCAAGGCCTTCTTTGGAAGTGCTAAAGGGCCATTTTTTGTAAGAATGAGCTTGTAGTCCAATTTTGTTTCTTGTACAAACTAGTCGCACTTGATTCTTGACCCTATGCAAGATACCTAGGCAACCCTCTGCTGCCCTCTGTAAATCGGTCATGTATTACCATTTGGGTCACAATTGACTGATCTTTCAAAATTGTATGATCATCCAACGTGGCAACAAATCCTCACATGAATAGGGTCGGTTATTTAAGTCCCATATTTCCATTTCTAACTTTCATGAGTTAAATCTTAGGGTATTGGAGATTTTTGTATTATCCATATTTGCATAGGTCCTAACCTCACATTCTCCCACTATGGAGCGATAATGAAACAATAAGAAGAAGATCTGACAAAAGCCAAAAGATAATGAGCCCCACAAATTTGGCTTGTGCATAAAACACCCCGGTTATTGAGGCAATGGTGGAAAAATATGGGCATTTGTGAGCAGTAAAAGACAAAGGTCCATCTAGGTCACTTTGTGAACATTATGGAGATCAACCGAGTACAAACATAATGTATCTTTTCATATCATACTATCATAGATAACTGAGCCAGAGAGGTTGCCATTAAATAGGTAGAATACAACATGTAATACCAACTTATACATAAGACATTGGGCCTCTAAGACAAAAATAGCCACTCGTATACTGAACATAGGACGACAAGGCCATACAATATTTTACATACATGACATCTGTCTACAAGCCTCTAAGGATACATAATTGTCATAAAGGTCGGGACAGAGCCGCGCCATACCAAACAATACACATCTAAATTATACTGACCAAACAAGAAACTCCGGAGCAAATGGAGTGCATCAACATCTTCCGCTGAGCTGATCGCCTACTTATGGGACTCTCGATCTGTCTATCGAGACCTGTGGGCATGAACGCAGTGTCCCCATGCAAAATGGAGATCAATACGAATAATGTACCGAGTATGTAATGCACATAAATAAGTACATAACAGACATGGAAGAAATATCGAGTAAATGACTTAGCCTATAAGTCTGGATAACTTTGTAAATCATGAAATAATTATAGTTTCATGCATATGCCTATGAATGTCATGTCGTGCATAGGTACATATTTCATAACATCATCAGGCCTCTGAGGGCATCCCATCATATCATCTCGGCCACTGTGGGCAAAATAATAAATGTATACCAGCTGATCAGGTGGTGGTGCGTGTATAATGTCATAACCTTTCCCATATCCAATATACATATATATACGCGTATATAACGCCATCTGGTCATGGGTCAATGTGCATGTATATATGCATATGAAATAAATTAATAAAAAAATTGGTACGTCATAAGGCCATTATGCCTTTGATTAATATAATGGAATAAACTTTACCAACTTACATATTTTTGAGACCCATGAACAAATGATAGAATAATATGACACATGGAAGAATAAGAATATACATATCTCTAGCATTTATGCGAATAGAGTATTTTATGAAAGTTGTGCATTTGCTCGTTTCGCTTGTGTCGTATAGCTCATGCCAAAAAGAAAGAAGGGATATCCTTAACATATCTGAGCCGGTTCTCAGGACAATTCCTGTAACACACGACAATTGCGACAAAATACGTAACGACGAGATCGAAGTGGAAAGCAAAATCCGTATATTATCTTTAAGAAAGGTTACAATCTTCTTTCAGTAAAAACCAACTCTAGTTGTTTCTACTACAATTTAAATTCATTTTGAAGTTATATCCATTTGTTGTTGTGTTTCTGCTATGTAAATAGTAGTCGCGATATAGCTCCTCCAAGATGAAAATATGAGAATTCTCATGTACTTTTGATGCTGCTTTTTCATTGTGCTTAAGTGTATCTCTACTAACTACTATAATTGTTGTATAAATTATATACATATATCCTTAGTTCTTTTGTAGAAAGCCACCTAATCTAATTGACTTAAGAGTTATTTGTGTGGTTTGTGGCTTGTTGCCACGTTTTTGGCTATGAAGCCTATCCAAAATTTGATTAAACTTATCCACAAAATTCCTTATTTAGGTAATTTTCCATTACCCAATAATTAATCAATTATCCACATAATTTAAAATTATCTCAAATTACTCAAAATACTATTCACTTTTAATACAATTTATACACCTTACGATTATGGTCAGGGGGTAGCTTGTATGATACTAGTCCATAAATACCGAGTATTTTAGCTCGGGCCATATTTTATCCTAAAATATCAAACTTCGACAAAATTTATTTTCTTCGATTTGCTTACCCTCTCACCTTCACGAATTTACTCATCACTCGTTTGAAATAGCATAATGCTTATAATATAAAATAATCTCATTCCCGAACTTTCATCAATTTATTTATGGAGTATTTTCACATCCAAAAACATGTGGTGTAACACAATGGTTTTCTTTGGAACATTCGTCCTCGAATTTTGACTGATGAACTTATCATTTTCATGACTTATGCCTTCTGAATACTTTAGTAATCTCCTTGCCATCTAGGATTTTGTTCTATAAATAATTCCAAATGCCAGGGCATTCCCCCTTTTAGGCCTCTTTCTCTCACCATGACTTGTGGCCGGAATCCTTCCAATATTATAACTGTTGCTGACTTCTGTCATGCAGCCTGTACGAATTCTTCCTATTATGTGAGCCTATGCGACTCTTCTCTCCTCTTTCCTCCAGCTTTTAGCAAATCTCTAGGCCTCACTTTGTGAACATATACTAAATTATATCATGTTGTTCATATACTAAATTATATCAAGTTGTTCCTCTGAGAGTCATTAGCTTTACTATATCTAAATAGGCCATATATACCATAATTCTTACTTCGATTTATCGTTATTGAGGTTTGCTACCAACTCCAGGTTACTCTCGTTGTTTATCCTTAAGACTGATGGCCTAATCTTATATAATACTTTGTAACTTGTATCCATCCCTTTTTGATTTACCTCAATATTGATCTACGATATTCCACCGATAACTTAAGTCGTGTGTAACACGGCTGCTAGGGCTCACATCTTAGCGGGGAACATCTGAAATTATTAGACTGATCCACCTTGGGGCGATACCATGCTTCCATAATCGTATTTCATAGTATCCCAATGCGATTCACCTTACGTGGGGTATCTTAATCCCGTATAATTTGTGAAATCCTCTTCAAGTCGTTACTCAATCGAAGGCCAAAACGTCATCTTTTATCTATCACAATTACATCCTCATTCTATTATCAGGGAAGTGTTCCATCTCGTCTAAATGCTATTAGTCTTAGACACCTTTGAGTTCATTCAGGCTATACAAAGCTTTCTATAACGTAGGGAAACCATCAGCTTTCTATAACGTAGGGAAACCATTAGCTTGTGACCTACAAATATCTATTCCTTGTGTTATCTTGGAACATCAAGCGAGACGTCGCATCATCTCTAACTCTTCTTTTACTCTCTTGAGTAGATCCCTCGGTACCTAGAACCCACAGGCTGGAAGATATGCCACTGTCGACGCTGCTATTGATACTGAATCCCAGTGCTTCTAGCCTTCTATCTGAAGTATGGACTATTCCCAACCTTCTGCATATGAGTTTCGTATACATTGTTCACATTTTCCTTACTTACCTTAAAATATTGCCTCACATTCTTCTATCTCTTTCATAACCTCCCTTCCACATAGGTATAATTTATCACCACAATCTGAAGCTCTATTATAATACTTGCACCTTTGGTGCATACATAATCCGGTGGGAGATTCATCCTGACTTCTTATGAGGCTAGTACTCTTCAGTTGGCTTCATCGTAGAGAGATTATAAAATATGGCTACCGTACTATCTCTCTAATACCTCTGTTATTTAAGAGTGATCCTGAGGTCTATAATTCTCCTTGTCCACTCGTGTTTTTCTTAGTCGATGTAACTCTTTAGTTTACTCTTCTTACTGATCAGCCTTTATGTAGGCTTCATCTATCTTCCGATCTGCGGCTCCTGGTGTTAGTTATTACTTTACCCTTTCATAGGCACTGAGGGATATTCAGGATACAATCCTTTAACAATTCAATCCTTCGTCTACGACCTGGGCTCAATTCTTTTTTTAACGTATACTAGAATATTCTACTGTTGTATATGCTACAGGTATAAGACTCCAAACTCTTAAGTGCGTTCATAATGTCACCAACTCGGGATCATTGATCGAATAATTCCTTTCGTTCCTTCTTAGCTTTCTTTAACGTAAGCTATTACCTTTCGTTCCTTCTTAGCTTACTTGGGTACATTGATGCTGATTATACTGGTTATTTTTATGGATAAAAAGAGTACATCTGGAATGACACATTTGTTGGAGTCATGCTTGATTTCATGGGTACAAAGAAATAAAATTCTATGGCCCTCTCTATTGCAGAAGCTGAATATGTGGTAGCTGCCTCCTGTTGTGCCCAATAGTTGTGGATCAAGCAACAACTAGAAGATTTTTGTGTGTTTTACGATTGTGTGCCACTATTGGGTGATAATACAAGTGCTCTCAATATGGAAAAGACCCCGATACAACATAAGAGGACAACGCGCATTGATGTGCGACATCACTTCTTAAGGGATAATGTTGAAAAATGACTCATCTGTATGAAGTTTTGCAATACAGAGGACCAGGTAACAAATATCTTTACCAAAGAACTGAGTAGAGAGTATTTTGAAAGAAATCATTTGGAGTTGGTATTGATTAAGCTGAACTGAGAACCCAAACCCTTAATGATTGGATATGAAAGGATGATAAGGTAAAATTGCTAAAAAGTGTTTCTCGACGACACCTAACTCAATTCTATACCTTTACAGATTGACACACATGGAAAATTCAGAACAAACAAGTGCCTAATGAAATTGCAAAAGTTGGAAATTGATGCTCATATATTCAAAACTTGTCAAGGAACTTGGTTCCCATAACTCAGGTTAGTAGTTCCTCATACACTTATGCATTTTGAACTGCTAGAGTGCCACGTCATCAATTATTTTTGCCTCATCTGTTACTTATTATACCCAAACGACACACCCATTACCTATCGACCCTCCTACCATCACACCCATTTTTAACTGGTCCTCATTTTCACTTTATATATCCAAAAGGTTAGTCTCTATCTTCTCATTTTCTACATTTAACACATGTATTTCTCAAACCCACTTCCTTGCGTCTTATTGCTCTTAAAATTAAACTTGACTTTACCATAATCTAAGTCTCCCAAATCCACTGAAGAAACTTTTGTTGTGTCTCCGTCTCATGAGGCATAGCCATCTGGATCGGAGCTACAACCTTCACCCACTAAAGCTCCAATTCCCAACCAACCCACACCCACAGTCCCCTCCCCTACACCTTTTTTATGGTCCTCATCGCAACCAAAAAAGCCTAAAACCCAAAAAGTTTGTTGTTTCTTCCTCTTCGTCGGCTACTACAGAGAAAGTCGACTCAGAAAGGACTACATCTACTTCTAGCTTTCTTCAAACCGCTAAAAAAAGTGAAAAGTGATAAAGGGGTAGAAGGTTTAAGTCTGCGTGTTGTGGATGGGCTTTTGGACAAAATTATGGTTCCTGGTGTGGTTGATGGTGTACCCGCATCTAGTATTTCTGATACTCCAAATATGACTGATCTGAATATATCGTTAACATCAGGTAATGTTCCATCCTCTTCTACTGGTACATCATTATTTGGTACTGAGGGTAAGACTGATGGGAGTGATACATTTAAAGCAAACTCTAACCCTCTTGATAAAGAGCATGTTATTGGTGTGTAAAGTTTAGTTGGGGTTTCTTTTGTTGATGATATAGGTGCAGGGACTCAAGGGAAAGAATAGGGGAACAAGAACGAGGTGCCTCAAAGGGACCAAGCACCGGTCAGTACTATAGAGGAGCATGTAGAGGGACTTTATCCCTCTACCCAAGAGGAGTTTTCTACTCCTACTTGGAATGAAACTCATCGTTCTATAGACAACCCCTGGGCAGTGCTGACCTTTTCTCTTTTGCTCACCCTGATACAGCCCCTTTGGAGGTTGTATACCCTAAGATGAAGTCGGTGTCTGAGGGAGAATCAGGTGATAGTGAGAATGACCCTAATAATATGTATGTTGCTAATTCATAGCTGCTATGAGTGGTGGGGAAGTCACACAAGGTTCTGTTCCAAAATTGCACATCACTAGGCAATAGAAGAAGGTTGCACTTGATAGTGCATTGAAATAGAATAAGGAGAAGAATAGAAGAAGAAGAAGGCTTGTTAAAATTAGGCTCATTGATGAGGAGGATGTGCCTCCGGAAAATATGGTAGAGCTTGATGATGAGGAGACGGCTCAGGAACCTGCTCCTCTTGTCATGAAAACATCAAAGAAAGCAATCTCTGTGAAAGACAAGAAGGTTTTATCTAACAAAGCTGATGAAGCTTGTGAAGAAAGGGGTGTTAAGAAGGAGAGAACTATAGAGAAGAAGAAGCCTCTCAGAAAGAGGCCAAGCAGTAGTGAGGAACCTGGTTCACCAAAGAGGGCAAAATCTGAACTATCTGAGCTTAAGAGGAGAGCAAATTTGAAGAAACATAATTTTTTGTGCGGAAGGGTGTTAGATTCTAAGATCCTTGATTGCTCAGGAATGAGGCAGCTGGTGGAGATTGTAACTTCAAGAAGTGGACTCATCTTTTTGACATCAAGAGTCCAAAAGTGTATGAGGAGGAGGTGTACAATTTTTATGCTAGTGTGTTTACAGTGGAGGGTGACACAATTTGCTTGAAGATAAATGGGAAAGATTTTGTGATAGATGTGGTTCTGCTTGGTGAGATTCTAGGGGTGCCTACTTAGGGTTTATCAACTGTAGTGGGAGCTCGTTCCTCTAATTTTAAGAAATTCATCATCAAGCCTCAAGTTGTTCTGTCACGACCCGGAATTCCCACCTTCGGAATCGTGGTGGTGCCTAATATTTCACTTGCTAGGCAAGACAACATTAGAGAATCATTAAGGTAACTTTTTATCCAATTCAGTAAAGAAGAACAAATAAGCTAAAATGGAAAAAAATGAGTGCGCACTGATATAAATGCTATAATATTTACTAAAATCTTCTGGAGCCAGAATTCACGAACTTCTAGATTTACTACAAGAAAAGTCTGAAAACAATACAACTGTTTGAACGAAAATGTAACGATCCGACCGGTCGTTTTGACATCTAGCACATCGTTCTGCGGTTTGAAGTCGTGAGTAGCTCCATTTCAGGTATTATGACTTGTAGGTGTAGTCGGAATTGAATCGGAAAGTTTAGAGTTGGTTTGGCAAGAAAATTCTCATTTTAGAAGCCTTAAGTTGGAGAAATTGACTAAGATTAGAATTTTGAGTAAACGACTTCCCAATCAGGATTTGAAGGTTCCTATAGGTTCGTATGATCATTTCAGATTTGGGTTTATGTCCGGATTGGGTTTTGGATTACCCGGGAGCGTTTTGGCGTATATTGTGGAAGTCAACATTTTTGAAGAAATTTCCTAAGTTTGGCTTGAAGCGCATTTCAGTGATGTTGATGTCCATATGGGATTCCGAGTCTGGGAATAAATTCTTATGGTGATTCTGGAGTTGGGAGCGCGATCGGAAGTGAAATTCGGATGTCCGGAGGTCATTTCCCTAAAGATAGATATTTGAAGGTTTTGAAGAAATCCGACCGGAAGTGGAAATTTTGATATCATGGTCGGAATGCAATTCTGAAAGTTGGAGTAGGTCTGTAATGTTGAATATGACTTGTGTGCAAAATTTGGGGTCAATCGAACGTGATTTGATAGGTTTCGGCATCGGATGTAGAAGTTGGAAATTTCTAAGTTCATAAAGTTGGGATTTGGGTGCGATTCATGATTTCGATGTTGGTTAATGTGATTTGAGGCCTCGATCAAGTCCGCATTATGTTTTGGAACATGTTGGTATACTTGGACGGGGTCCCGGGGGCCTCGGGTGGATTCAGGGTGGTTAACGGATCAATATTTGAAGTTAGAAGATGAGCTGGAATTTGCTGTCATCTGGTGTGACCGCACCTACGAGGCTTTGGCCTCAGGTGCGGCTATGGCGCCGCAGGTGCGAAGAAGTGGTGTTCTGGCTTGGAGTGCAGGTGCGGTGATATTTTTGCACTTGTGAAGTCGCAGATGCGAACTGTCGGAAAGCCGTAGGTGCGGAGGTTTTGTCGCACCTTCAGAATCGCAGGTGCGAGTGTTTGATTGCAGGTGCGAAAAATGGCCTGGGCAGAATGTTTTAAAATTGAGATTTGTTGGTAATTTCCTTCCATTTTCTTTTGGTTTGGACGATTTTGAGGAGCTTCAAGAGTGGGTTTTCGTCAAGGATCAAAAGGTAAGTTATTCCTTAATGTTTCTAAGTTAAATACAAGGTTATTGTATGGAATTATACATGAAATTGTGGAAAAATTGGAAAATATTGAAGAAAACCTAGAAATGGTAAGTTGAACTTTTAGCCACGAATTTGAGCAGGGAACGTTGAGTAAACTTTATATTTGAACTAATAAATCTATGGGTAGAATATATCTTCGAGAAATTTCGGATTCCGGGCACGTGGGCCCAAGGGAATTTTGGTCAATTCACCGAGCGGAGTTGGGAAATTATATAATTTGGAATTTTTGCAAATATTAGAGTATATTTTCATTGGTTTGCCATTATTTGGATAGTGTTGGGGCGTCGTGCGTCCGTTGGAGACATCGAAAGGGCTTGGAAGCCGGTTATGGAATTTTGGAGCGAGGTAAGTCTCCTTTCTAACTTTGTGAGGGGGAAATTGACCCCCTAGGTAAACTAATTAAGTATGTTCTATTATCTTCGTTGGCTACGTACGCACGAGGTGATGGGAGTCCGTGCGTAGGTACTATTATGCCATGTCCGGGTAGTCTAGGACCCACTAGCATGCCTTACGTGTTGTACATATGATCCTGCCCATAATATTAAACTATTAATATTATTGAATCGATAAATTATTTCCTAAGAAGACTAGAGTGTGATTTTCATAATTATTTAAAAAGAGAATTGATTCCTCTATGGGTAATTGTATACCTGATAGGGTTATATTATTAAATATTATTAAACTTGGCAAATGAGTTTCAAAACAAAGATTTAAAAGCTATATTTCATGTGCCTCTAAGAAGAGTTTTACCACTTTCCTGAGAAACTGCTTTCTTGATAAAAATGCGAATTTATTATGTGAGTATGTGTACATATGAGCACTTGAGTTGCAGGTATGATTCGCGAGCAGACTAGCCTTGTTATTTTTATGTTGACCACATTGCATGATCGATTCGCGAGCGGGAAAAAATAGATGCATCTATGGTTCGAGCTGTTCGACCCTTCGGCAATGCACATTTTATTATTGTTGGTCTGCGCCGTTCGACCCTTGGCATTGCTTACGCATGATATTTACTGCGTATTTGCTATGATTTTGCCTGATTACTGGCCTGGAATTTTAAGTTGTCAACTGAAATGACAGAGATTTAAAGTTATTAAAGAGGTTTGGAAGAAGTTTTTCCTTCCGGTTGATTATTTGTTATTTGATTAAATCACCCATGTTGATTAAATGTTATTAATATGACGAATATTTAAAGTGTTAAATGTGGAAGGAGTTGATCTTATTTATTCCTATTTTTAATAAATTACCTATGATTCTGGGATGTGTTTGGGCTATATTTGCCAAAATGGAACATTTAAAACCATCGTATTTTCCTAACGGATTCTGTTTTGTTATTATGTAATAAGTGAGAGGTAATGATTTTCATAAATGCCAAAACAGGCCATGTGTAATTGGTTGGGGCTGTTGTTATGGCCCTGCAAAAGAATAATATGTTGTTTCAGCTTAGTAGCTGTGTTTCTGAGAGCCTTAAGGCTATGCTCGGCTAGTGATGATGCTTGCGATTGGTTATCGCGCGATGTCGATATGATGATAGAATTCTTGCCCGTATGTCGGGGGTGATGAATGGTTTGAAGGGAGGTCTTCTCAGAGTGTGATTTCGAGATTTCGGTATTTTAGTTCCGGCAGAGGAAAGACATTTGGACTATAGGTGGCCAAGTTTTGGATTGATAAAGTAGTAAGACTTGGTGTTTTCAATCAAGGTAGGATATTCACCTGTGACGTGATATCGTCGTCATTGATCGAATAGCATGTGTTATGTTTGTCGGTGCTATGGTTTCTTCGGTTGCGTAGGGTCAGAGTATTGTGAAGGAGAATTGAAGAAGCGGCTGTCAGAGACCGTGAGGTGTGGCGATTCAGTATTGGATAAGTATTGATAAAGAATGTAGCTCAAGAAAGGTGATCTTCGGAGAGTTTGAAGTCGTGGTGATCTGCTAGTTTAAAAGCTACAGAGAATGATATTGAATTGAGGCTAGGCGGTGGTTCCATTTTCTAGGAGGCCAGGTGTAAGAAGCGGAAGTCGAGCAGTAGCAAACTGGGGGAGCGGCAGCATAGCTTGGAATTTGAAGACATTGTCACGCATTTAATGGATGTCCATGAGGAGCGGACGGACTAGCAAAGTTGGTAAATGAAGCAGTCAGGATAGTGACTCGATCACGTATTTCATTGAAAAGGGTGTTCATGTGCTAGGAGAGCCTTGGAGTTGATTGTATTCGGGACCAGTCGAGTGGGTGACTCTCAATAGCGGTCCTAGTGAATTCAAAGTTAAGAATGTGGTGTTTAAGGGTTTCAGGCAGCAGTATGATCGAGGATTGAGCTTATGCAGTGTAATTCCTGAGAAAAGAAAAATGGTTGGGGTTCTATGATATGTCAGCGTACAGGATAGTATTGGATGAGTGAGAGAAATAAACTCCGGATTGTCGAAAGAATATCAGGGGTATGAGATGGGTTGCGGGATTTAGGCAGCATAGTATCGTGAATCAAGGTCACTCGGGATGAGTGAGGGTTGAGTTTTCTATGAGTTGAAGGAAGTTTCTATTATTCTTGAGGCAATTCAATATTATTAAAAGAAGATAGATTGATTAGCCATGATTGAAATGGAACATTTACGGCAGTGATCAATTCCTTCGATCTGATTAAGTTATGCATATAGTTTGTGCCAGTGTGTGCATGTCAGCCGTTGAAATAGATTTTATTTGGAAGCATTCAAGTAATGGCCTGTCTGGTGTAGGCGGATCCCAAAAGGGTTATGGTGGTTCAGACCACTACTTAAGGATTTGCATGTATTGTGATTTGTGGGATTTACTCGTGTGTTGAGATGGTATTCTTGAATTGAGTTAAGTAAAATGTCTCTATACGATGAAGTGTCCACCCTATTGGTGGATCAGAGTTATGATGGAATTCTTGCGCTACCTCATATTGGCAGGTTAGGTGCTGTAAGCAGTATGTAACTGGGAGTAAGAATCGAGATTGCGGTTTGGTGTTAATAAGGGTGTCATGAGCTCGGACGAGCAAGAAAAATGTGATTTGAAAGTTCAGAGTAAGCTGGTGTTATCTTTAGTGTCACCTGAGATTGATATTCGGTGTAAGAGGCTTTGTACCCTGGTTATGGGTTCTTGATTTGTCTTACAGCGTAGTATGGACAGTGGTGGATGTGCAGACTTGATACCTTGTGTGGAAGGTCGTTGGAGCGTGACCACGGGAAGATTGTATAAGTGTGACATGTAGTCACCTGATTGATTGAAGATTTAGACCAAGTATAAGGAAGTGCAATATTGCTTAATTGAGAATTTATGCCTGGAAGACGCTCAGTTCATTTAGTTGTGGATTGTGGGGTGTTTGTCCCGGCTATGATGGTTTTTATCGCGTATTATGAGAGAAAGTGGGTTAATATGGACCCATGTAAAAGCTATTAGATTAGTTTGGTACGAGCAAGGAAAGGTATTAGAACAGTAGATGTTGCTCCGTCTTCGTCAAATTCATGTGATATTATGATTGTTCTGTGTGAGTTGTGAAACGGCTTGATAATTTCCTATGTGTGGAAGTCTCGCGTAGTGGGGATGTTATGTGAGCAGGATAGCTCTTGAGATCCAGAGTGTGTGTATATATATCGCACCACGGTTGTGCTTGATTCTTATAGCATACGGCTTTATTCGTCTCCCCAGGATGGTATGATCAGGGTGGGCATTCGGTATTTCGGTTCGGTATTTAACAATTTCGGTATTCGGTTTATCAATTGTGCATACCAAATACCGTACCAAAATATTTCGGTACGGTTCGGTATTTATTATTTTTTTTCGGTATGGTTCAGTACGGTTTCGATTTAATATTCGGTCTTATTTCACATTCAAGATGCATGACATGGTGAACATTTGGCAGTGCTATTTGACACTGAATTTCAAAGCTCATGTACTCCAAAGTCAAAACCCTAATAATTAGACCATAGGTAGAGCATAACACTGAAAACATGCACTGGTCGCTTCTGATTTTCCATTAAAACAGAATAGTTAACAAAACAGCATAACACAACAGTTAACAAAACAGCATAACACTGCAACCATGCACTGGTCGCTTCTGATTCTGCAGTTAACACTTAACAATTTGCAAATTTACCAAATGCTGATCTCCATCTATGTTAGTCGAAAAAATACCAAATGCAAGCAGAATGTTGCAGTTAACAGTTTGCTAATTTACAGAACAAATTAGCAGTCCAAAACTTAACATCCAAAATACAGCTAAAATGCAGCTTAGTTACAGAACAAATTAACAGTCCAATTGTTGCTGAACAGTTACAGAACAAGATCCTCACACGGGACAACACTTAACAGTTAATAGTATGTGAATTTAGAGCACTAAAATGGAGCATAATAGAAAATTTTCACTGCTAGGACAGCACTATAGCAGCATTAACAGGCTGCAAATCTTCTCGAAAAATGGTCAACTGAGCACGGGGCATAATTGCACTTGAACCTAAACAATATATAAATCATAAGTCAGAATTTTATTTTTTAATAATAATAAAACAAAACTACAAAAGAATATCACCAAACAAATAGTGTATTAAAACTTACCACTCAAGTTGCAAGTTGCAACTATACATCAAGCAATGCTAGTAGTGCTTCCATTAATTCCCATATCTAAAGATAATTCAACCATATATGTCAATGACAATGACAAACAATTATAATATATTATTTTGAACTAAAATACACACAAAATATTAAATCTTACCAAGTTCAAGTTCCTCAAGATACTTCAAGTCTTCTTCAACACTAATAGGATTCTTCTCTTCTCTAAGCCAATCTTGAAGACAAATAAGAGCTTGCACACATTTAGGAGTCAATGAACTCCTAAATTGATCAAGAATACGGCCACCGGTGCTAACACATCACAAGCCAACTCCGAAAGAATAGGAAATCTAGGAGCATGGGTTTTCCACCAACTTAAGGTATCAAATTCTTCACCAAATGGCTCTTGTTCTTCACTAATGTATTTATCCAACTCCGATTTAGCACCCCCACTTCCATTGTCTTCCTTTTGTTTCTTCAAGTGAAGCTTCGTTCTTATTAATGATGTAGTTATAACACTCCCACTAGATGTAATAGATGTGTTATTAGATGAAATAGAATTAGATGGAGATTGAGTACAAGACCTAGTTGAATACTTCTTTAGATACTCTTCAAACAAAGAATTCATATAAGCATACACCCCAGCATTTATTTTCTTCCCTTTTTCCTCCCCAAAAAGTTCTTCAAGTGCTACCTCTACATATTCAAATTTGTTACGTGGATCCAAGACGAAAGCAATAAAAATCATTTTATTCATCTTTTCGGGCTCGCCCCAATACTTCTTGAACTTTTCTTGCATCCGCTCAGCCATTTTTCTCAAATTATCATCCTCGCTAACTAAACACATTTTCAAATGACAATAAAGTTCAGATACATCCTCAAAATGAGCATTACAACTGACATAACGTGAACCTGAAACTTTTTTGGTGAGCTCGTGAAATCTTGCAAGAAACTGTATCACATATCTCACATTCACCCAATCCTCAGATTCAAGAGGACCTGCACTACTACCATCTTCACTAGAACATTGATAAATAGAAAATCCATCATCAAAAAGATGAAACTTGTCAAAGGCCTTTTCAAAGTTTTGTGCCGTATCCAACATCAAATAGGTGGAATTCCACCTAGTAGGAACATCCAAGCACAAAGTTTTGGTACATTCTACCTTTACATGTGCACAACACTGTTTAAACTTTAAGGTCCTTGCAGGAGAAGCTCTCACATACCTCACAATATTTCTAACACGTGCGACAGAAGCATCAATTTCTTTCAAACCATCTTGCACAATTAGATTTAATATATGAGCCATGCATCTCACATAAAGATGTTTACCACCCATCATATTAGTTTTCCACATATCTAACTTTTTAGACAATTCTTTTACCGTGACATCATTTGAAGAAGCATTTTCCACAGTAATAGTGAATACCTTGTCTAATTTCCATTTAAGCAAACAATTTGAAATAGCATTAGCCATATCTTCACCCTTATGACTAGTGATCGGACAAAAAATTAGTATTTCTTTATGCAAATTCCAATTCCTATCAATGAAATGGGCTGTCAAACACATATAATTTATTCTTTGTATTGAAGTCCATGTGTCTGTAGTGAGGCAAATTTTTGGTTGTGCTTCTCTAAAAGACATTCTCATATGATGCTTCAATTCACCTAAACTTCATAACAATCCCTTATTATTGTTCTACGAGAAGGAATACGAAATTGTGGTTGAGCTTTTCTCATAAACTTTATAAAGCCTTCATTTTCTACAAAGCTAAATTGTAGTTCATCAATAACTATCATCTCAATTAAGGCCCTCCTAACCACTTTTTGCTCAAATTTCCAAAGTGATCCTTCATGACCTTCGTAAGATTGAAAATTCATCTTTGATTGATTTTTATCTTTATTGATGTTAGGTGGGTATTGTTTGCATCTGTTCAAATGATTTTTCAACCTGCGTGTTCCATTCTTAGACAAGTAAGCAGCCAAAGCTTGCTTACAATATTTACACACTGCTTTACCAACCTCATTTACCTCTACTTTATCAAAATGATCCCAATACTTGGATCTAAGTTCCATGGCTTTTCTTTTCTTAGAATCTTGAGTATCAATGGTGTTGGCGTTGCTATCTTGGGTAATAGGTAAGATTTCACTTGAACTGGCAACACTGTTTAAACTTTCATTTGTCATCTATACAAATAGAGATAGTATAAGATTGTGTGATCCTAAATTTATTGCTATAGCCTATAGCTTTATTCTTCTCGCTGATAACCAACTTAGAATTTAATCCACAAATATTGATATAAGAAAAACACCATCACCATTCAATTATAAAAGAAAACTATCACTAAATATAGTGTGAATACGAAATTCGATGCATGAAATTAAAGTATCTGTTGGAGTTCTTAGTGACAAAAATTCGTCTGTTTAGACTTAGTCGGTGATTTTGAGATCCCTTTTTATCCAAGATGAAAAAATTCTTTCTCAAATGCTTCAAAATCAAGCAGAATTCACAAAATATAAAAAGAAATCTCAAACAATCACAAACTAAAGATCATAGAAAATGCATATGAACCTGGACTGAGTTGAGCTTCGAAATAATCCAATGATTGAGTGAGGAGAGAGGAGATAGGAGTCGGAACTCGGAATCACCAACGTGGCTGCATTTTCACACCAAATGACAAAAACCAAACAAGCAAAAATAAAATTAAAAATGGTAAAAATTGTATATACACAAAGAAAGAAAAGGGGAATTAGAAGATTGAGATGGCATGATATTTATAAACACAAAATTAATCCATAAATAAATGTGATAAAAAGATTATGATGAAAGATGAGGATAATGCAAAGTTTACTGTTTCGAATCTGTGAAACTTTTAATAGTCACTAATATAAAAAAATTAGAAATTTTTTTACAACTTTATGCATGCATATATTAACCATTTTAAAACCACAAAGTTTCATAGCCGTAAATGAAAATCAATGGAGCAACGAAAAGTAGTGTATATTACCAATCATCCACATTACATAAAGCCCAAAAAAAAATTAAAGGCCATTGCAATTTTCTTTAGAAGAAAATAAAAGAAGATCAAAAAAGGAAAGCCACTAGCACTCAAGTTAATAAAAGGAGTCTTATAAGAAAATAAAATAATAATTAAAGCCATTTTATTCTTTATTGCATTCAAAAAGTGTAGAAGGATAAAAGAAAAATTTTGTAACTAATTTTGTCGAGAAAAAGTAAACTTTGGCTACCACATGATACTTAGAGCTTACGATTTTTCAATAATCCTAAAGGGAGAAAATGAAACTCCAAGCTTCTATGTTTTTGAGATTAGATTTTGAAGGAAAATCATGCGATGTTAATTATGTGGAGTTTATATCATTAATCTTGTGTTTACTTACTTTTTGTGTTCTCTAGTGGTTTGGCCGGCATGGGTGAAGTTCTGAAGAAGACGAATTGCAGCGACCGACGTGGGTGAACCGGTGAAGTCGTGAAGAAGAAGGCTGAAGAGTGACTAAATGAGTGGTTGCGCCTTGAGACAGTGAGAGAGTGAGCTGAGAGACTGAGAGATACAAAATGAAAATAAATTTCCCTAAACCTAACTTTGTAACTCTAAGTTGGGCTTGAGCTTGAGGGCTGGGGCGACGGGATGATGTTACATTGGGCTGGCCGGCTGGGGCTGGGTATAGGTAGGGTCCAAAAAAAATATACATAAAATTTCGGTATTTCGGTATACCGAATTTTTAAAATTTTAATACCGAGAACCGAACCGAAATACCGAAAATTTAATACCGAATTAGACCGAAATACCAAAATAACCGAACCCGAAATACCGAATTAATTCGGTTCGGTTCGGAATTCGATTTTTCGGATTTTATGCCCACCCCTAGGTATGATGCACTTAGCGTGCTTATGATCGATACTTAGTAATTTGTAATAGTGAGAAAATCGGCGCCGTGTATATCTTCTTATGTAAATTTTATGTCTGGATCGGGTGACACGTCGCCACGGGTATGTTATTTGGATCGGGTTTCACGACGCAACAGTGTGATGATGAGTAAGGTTACTATATTTATTTTTCTTATGTTCTACTTCCTATTTCCTAAGAAATGTTCATATTAGTTGTGTGAGTTGAATAGTCCCTTCCTGAGTCGTTTCTTATTATCATGTTCGAGTTATGGCCTATTGGCGCGATGTGGTATCATGTGAGGCTGTTGGTCATGTCTGGGGCGATTTATTGTCTGAGCAGTTCATACTGAGTGAGACAAGATTATCCGATCAGGGATCAGTGCGATAAGGTTATGTGAAGTGTATACTAAAAAACAATACCATTATTCAGGTTCATAATGAGGTGATGATTCTAGTCAAGATGATATATTCAATGATTTGTTAACTCTGTAGTAGGGTATGAATTTCTACAAATCTCCTCCATTGTGGTGGTATCGTCAGTATTATAGCAGGACGTATGTATATATATCATGAGGAGCATTGGGGGCCTCGGATTCGTGGAATTTTGGCTATTTAGGTTCAGGGAGGGTCATTGAGGTCAGATGATGAGTTATGCGGTGCATGGTGCTGATTCCGCAAAGGCATGTAGTCATGTTCTGGTATGTCGTCTGGTAGTTGATACGGTGTTTATATATTTGAACTAGGCCTGGCAGAGAAAATTTCAGGTATTGGAACTACGTTTTGAGCTTATTATATGGATAAAAGAAGAAATCTTCAGATTTGATCAAGCTAATGTACTCACCCGGGTTGTGGTAGCACGGGCAGGTGCTCGAAATGTTAAACAGTGATTTCAGATAACACCAGAGTAGTTCTTAGCACGTTCGAGGACAAACGTCTATTTAAGTGGGGGAGAATGTAACGACCCGACCGGTCATTTTGAGCTCTAGTACGTCATTCTGCGGTTTGAAGTCGTGAGCAGCTCCATTTCAGGTATTATGACTTGTAAGTGTGGTTGGAATTGAATTTTGGAAAGTTTAGAGTTGGTTAGGCAAGAAAATTCTCATTTCAGAAGCCTTAAGTTGGAGAAATTGACTAAGATATGAATTTTGATTAAACGACCTTCGAATCGGAATTTGAAGGTTCCTGCAGGTCCGTATGATGATTTCGGACTTGGTGTATGTCCGGATCGAGTTTTGGATTACCTGGGAGCGTTTCGGCGTATATTGTGGAAGTCAGCATTTTTGAAGGAATTTCCTAAGTTTGGCTTAAAGCGCATTTCAGTGATGTTGATGTCCGTATGGGATTCCGAGTCTGGGAATAGCTTCGTATTGTGATTCTGGAATTGGGAACGCGATCGGAAGTGAATTCGGATGTCTGGAGGTCATTTTGAAGTCATTTGGCTAAAGATAGAAATTGAAATGTTTTGAAGAAATCCGACCGGTTGTGGAAATTTTGATATCGGGGTCGAAATATGATTCCGGAAGTTGGAGTAGGTCTGTAATGTCGAATATGACTTGTGTGCAAAATGTGGGGTCAATAGGACGGTATTTCATAGGTTTCGGCATCGGGTGTAGAAGTTGGAAATTTCTAAGTTCATAAAGTTGGGATTGGATGGGATTCGTGGTTTCGATGTTGGTTGATGTGATTTGAGGCCTCGAGCAAGTCCGTATTATGTTTTGGAACAGGTTGGTATATTTGGACGGGGTCCCTAGGGCCTCATGTGGATTCCGGGTGGTTAACGGATCAATATTTGAAGTTAGAAGAGGAGCTGAAATTTGCTGCCATCTGGTGTGACCGCACCTACGAGGCTTTGCCCGCAGGTGTGAAGAAGTGGTGGTCTGGCTGGGAGTGCAGGTGCGATGATATTTCCGCACCTGTGAAGTCGCAGATGCGGGCTATGGGGCGCAGGTGCGAAGTTAGCTTGAGCTGAGGAAAGCCGCAGGTGCGGAGGTTTGGTCGCACCTGCGGAATCGCAGGTGCGAGTGTTGGATCGCAGGTGCGATAAATGGCCTGGGCAGAATGTTTTAAAACCGAGATTTGTTGGTCATTTCCTTCCATTTTCTTTTTGTTTGGACGATTTTGAGGTGCTTCAAGAGTGGGTTTTCGTCAAGGATCACAAGGTAAGTAATTCCTTCATGTTTCTAAGTTAAATAAAAGGTTATTGCATGGAATTACACATGAAATTTTGGAAAATTTGGAAAATATTGAAGAAAACCTAGAAATGGTAATTTGGATTTTTAGCCACGAATTGAGCAGGGCACGTGGGCCCGAGGGCATTTTGGTCAATTCATCGAGCGAGGTTGGGAAATTATATAATTTGGAATTGTTGCAAATATTAGCGTATATTTTCAATGGTTTGCCGTTATTTGGATAGTGTTGGGGCGTCGTGCGTCCGTTGGAGTTGTCAGAAGGGCTTGGAAGCCGGTTATGGAATTTCGGAGCGAGGTAATTCTCCTTTCTAACTTTGTGAGGGGGAAATTGTCCTCCTAGGTGAAATAATTAAGTTGTGCTATTATCTTCGGGGGCTACGTATGCATGAGGTGACGGGAGTCTGTGCGTAGCTACTATTATGCCATGTCCGGGTACTCTAGGAACCACTAGCATGCCTTACGTGTTGTACATGTGATCCTGCCAATAATATTAAACTATTAATTCTATTGAATCAGTAAATTATTTCCTAAGAAGCTAGAGTGTGCTTTTCATAATTATTTAAAAAGAGAATTGATTCCTCTATGGGTAATTGTATACCAGATAGGGTTATATTATTGAATATTATTAAACTTGACAAATGAGTTTCAAAAAAAAGATTTAAAAGCTATATTTCATGTGCCTCTAAGAATAATTTTACCACTTTCCTGAGAAACTGCTTTCTTGATAAAAATGCGGACTTATTATGTGAGTATGTGTACATATGAGCATCTGAGTTGCAGGTATGATTCGTGAGCAGACTAGCCTTATTATTTTTATGTTGACTGCGTCGCATGATCAATTCGTGAGCGGGGAAAAATAGATACATCTATGGTTCGAGTCATTCGACCCTTCGGCAGTGCACAATTTATTATTGTTGGTCTGCGCCGTTCGACCCTCGGCATTGCTTGCGCATGATATTTACTGCGTATTTGTTGTGATTTTGCCTGATTACTGGCATGGAATTTTAACTTGTCAACTGAAATGACAGAGATTTAAAGTTATTAAAGAGTTTTGGAAGAACTTGTTCCTTCCGGTTGATTATTTTGTTATTTGATTAAATCACCCATGTTGATTAAATGTTATTAATATGACGAATATTTAAAGTGTTAAATGTGGAAGGAGTTGATCTTATCTATTCCTGTTTTTAATAAATTTCCCGTGATAAATCATGCTTAGTGTCACACTCGAATATACTAAATTGACCTCTAGGAAGTGTATAATTCGACCTCTCGTCACTACCTCTAGCAGGGTTATACGGTATGGCGGAATAGAAATGGGTTGAGTGCCCGGAGCCAAATCAATGCAGAAATCAATATCCATGTCGAGTGTCATCCCCTGCAGGTCTACAGAAAACACCTCTGGGAACTCACGAACAATTGGTACTAAATCCATGGAAGGAACCTCCGCACTAGAATCGCGGACATAAGCCAAATAAGCTAGACACCCCTTCTCGACCATATGTCGAGCCTTCACATAAAAGATAAACCTGTTGGTAGAATGGCCAGAAGTCCCTCTCCACTCTAATTGAGGCAACCTTGGCAAGGCTAAGGTCACCTTCTTGGCATGATAGTCCAATGTAGCATGATAAAGTGATAACCAATCCATGCCCAAAATGATATCAAAGTCAACCATATCGAGAAGTAGAAAATCTATGCTAGTCCCAAGACTCCTGATAGTAACCACACACAAAGGATAAACATGATATACAAAAGTAGCATCTCCCACAGGTGTGGACACATACTAAGGAGCACTCAAATAATCACGAGGCACACCTAAATATGAAGAAAAATAGGATGACACATAGGAATAAGTAGAACCCAGGTCAAATAGATTTCAAGCATCTCTACTGCAAACTAAAACAGTACATATGATAACAGTGTTAGATGACTGAGCCTCAGGCCTGGCTAGAAAAGCATAACATCTGGGCTGGGCCCCACTACTCGGGACTACGTCCATGGGACGGCCTCTAGCTGGCTGGCCTCCCCCTCTAACGGCCTATCCTCTACCTCTAACATTTTGTGCCCTACCTTTGTGCTGGGACCATGGAATGAGAACCCTGATGCTATGGCATGACGCCGAATAATCTCAGACAGATCCTCCTGATATGCCCATAACCACCACACTCGAAACATCCATCATGGTGATGTGGCTGCGGAAACTGAGACTGACCCGAACGAGCCGGATAACCATGGTAATAGCTCTAAATAGGAGGTGCACTGATAGGAGCTGGTGGTGCACTATAGGCTGGCTATCCAGAATGAGGCACATAAGGACCACGACTCCTTAAAGCAATGTGGGATGCCTAAAGCGATTAATGAAAAGGTCTGGAAGGATGGCCTCTACCAAAAGTACCCCTGCCTCCAGATGAGGCACTGCTGAACCCAACGGAATGATGAGGTCTCTTGTCAGACCCTTGACCTCCCTGTACAAGAACCATCTCGACTCGCCTGGCGACATTGGCAGTCGCCTGAAAATAAATCTCACTCCTAATCTCCCTAGACATCTGCAATATAATAGGCTGAGAAAGTCCATCAATACACCTCCTCACCCTCTATCTCTCTCGATAGGAAGTAGAAGAAGAACATAACGGACCAAATCCACAAAATGTGTATCATACTGAGTAACAGTCATACTGCCTTGCTGGAAACGCTCGAACTGACGATGTTATTCCTCTCTTAATGTGATAGGGAGGAACTTCTCTAGGAAGAAATGAGAGAACTGGTCCTAAGTAAGATCAGGTAACCAAGCTGGTCTGGTCAACAAATAATCTCTCCACCATTTCTTGGCGGAACCTGTCATCTGAAGACGTAGCATGTGTTCTCGCCATTTGCAAAAGGACAAGAATAGAAGAGTTTAATCAGTAATGATAGAATAAAATTTCACGATAAATAAGAATAGATGTTAAATGGTTCCTTAACTTCATAACCTCTGGAATGTAAGCACAGACGTCTCTGTGTCGATCCTCCACACTCTAGTAAGCCTGCTTGTGAATTGTGAGACCTAGGCAACCTAGTGCTCTGATACTAACTTGTCACGACCCCGAATATCCACCTTCGGGATCGTGATGGCGCCTAGCATTTCACTTGCTAGGAAACCCAACATTAAATAATCATTAAGCTTACTTTTTATACAATTCCGTAAAGAAGATCAAATAATCTAAAATGAAATAAAACGAGTGCGGAATGAAATGAATGCTATGATATTTACTACAACGCGGATCTGGAGTCACAATTCAGGAACTTCTAGGATTTACTACAAGTAAAGTCTGAAAGAAATACAACTGTTTGAACGAAAAAAATAGAAAAATAGGGAAAGATAGATGGGGACTTCAAGGTCTGCGAATGCCAACATATCTATCTTGAGTCTCAAATGAACTAGTCCGAGCTGCTATGCCTCTCGATCAACTAGGACCAATGCCAAAATCTACACAAGAAGTGCAGAGTGTAGTATGATTACAACCGACCCCATGTACTATATAAGTGTTGATCCTAACCTCGACGAAGTAGTGACGAGGTTAAGGGGGGTCACTCACACTACAACTTGTACGCATATATATAATAAATACAAAAAAGGAAATACAAAATGGAATAAAGCAGTAAATTGCAAATAATAGCTACAACTCCAGGAAATACGCCAGCAACGTTCAGAATTTACCAATCCTAAGTGCAAAAGAAAATACTGTAAAACTAACATAGCTCAGGGAAATATAAACACATTGGTTGTTGAGGCGCACAACCCGATCCTACCATATCACAGTATTAGAATCATAATTCACGCTTATTCCACCAAAACAATCCACCCTTACTACACATGTTGCGGCGTGCAACCCGATCCCACCGTACAGTATAGATTCACCCTTATTGAACAACAATATTCCATCCTTATTTCACATGTTATGACGTGCAACCCAATCCCACCATACCAATACCAAGTACTCAAAGTGCACAGTAAAATTCACAATTCAAATCATGGGAAGCCTTTACAATCCATAAATACCACACTGAACCAAATAGGAAACGTTGCACAACATTAGGATCTACATAAGAAATTCTACACAGCGAGTCCAATCCAAAAGTTTACAACTAGAAGATGCAAATAAAGCAACTTGAGCAAATAGCAAGAAATCATGAAACAATGAAAAAGATTTGATATCCTATACAGGAGACGACGTTGATTAATAGGTAGTAGTTAGGTATGGGAACACATTTAGAGCATATAACAATTTAGACAGGGAAAAAGATAATTAAAGAAAGCAGAAAAACAGGGAAAACATGTAATTCGGCAGCGCATAAGCACTCGTCACCTCGCATATACGCCGCTCACATGAAATTAACATAGCACATAGTCCTACGGTCCCTAATTCCCTCAAGTCAAGGTTAGACACAACACTTACCTTGGTCCAAAGATCACTCAATGTTCCGCCACAGCTTTTCCTACAGAATCCGCTTCCAAACCACTCGTATCTAAAAATAATTGACTCAACAATGTCAAATATTAATAAAGGAATCAATTACAATGCATAAATTTTGGATTCCCAAAGTTTCCCCCAAAAATTGAAAAATGAACCCCGGGCCCGCTTGGTCAAAACCCGAGGTTCGAACCAAAATCCAGTTACCCATTCACCCTCGAGCCTGATTATGTAATTAGCTTTGGAATCCTACCTCAAATTGAGGTCTAAATCCCAATTTTACAAAAATCCCTAATTCTACCCAAACCTCCAATTTCCACCATGAAAATCCTAAGTTTTAGGTTGAAAACTTATGAAATGCAATGGGTAATTGAAATAAAGTAGGTTAGAATCACTTACCAACAAATTGGGGAATAAAAACTCCTGGGAAAATCGCCTCTAGGTTATCTAGTTTTTGATATTTTGAAAGAATGGAAAAATCCCGTAATGGTTCTATTTTTTTTATCACTAGGCGCCAGGTATTCATCGCGTTCGCGTGAATCCTAATGCATTCACGAAGAGAAATGCCTCAGCCCTCCTAACCTCCGCATTCGCGAGACAAGACCCGCATTCGCGGAGTGTAACCTCAAGTCCCCAACCCAGCTTAGCAAACTCTACGCATTCGAGCGTGACGGATCACGTTCACGTAGAACAAACCCCTCAACGCTTGATTTCATGACCATAGTCTCGCGTTCGCATAGTATAAAATACTCCCTCAGCCTAGATGCGAAGCACAACGCACCAGATGACAGCTAAAGCATAAAAACTAGATTTCTAAGTCCAAAACCATACATAGCCTATTCGAAATTCACCCGAGCCCTCGAGGCTCAAAACCAATTATGCAAACAAGTCCAAAAACATCATACAAACGCTCTCGCGCGATCAAAACACAAAAATAACGCTTAGAACTACGAATCGGACACCATATCGAAGGAAATTTTCATGAAAACTTTAAAACTTGTATTTTCACAACCGAACGTACGAATCACATCAAATCAACTCTGCTTCTCATTAAATTTGACAAACAAGTTATAAATATCATAGTGGACTTGTACCGGGCTCCAGAACCAAAATACGGACCCAGCATTAACAAAACCAAACATAAGTCGATTCTTGGAAATCATAAACTTTCAAACTTTTAATTTTTAACAAAAATTCATAACTTGAGCTAGGGACCTCCAAATTTGATTCTAGACATACGCCCAGGTCTCAATATACGATACGGACCCATCAAGACCATCAAAACACAGATTCAGGTTCATTTTCTCAAAGCTTTGACCGAAGTCAACTCAAACGGGTTTTTAAGGCAAAATTCTTATTTTTTTAGTTTTTAACATATAAGCCTCCTGGAAGAACACCCATACTGCGCACACAAATAGAGGAAGGTTGAAATGAGGTATTTGAGACCTCAAAACAAAGAATTAGGTTCTAAAATACAAGATGACCTATCGGGTTATCACATGTTCAAACGGGAGAACGAGTGCACAAGAAGGAACTTATGCAAGAATAACAACTGTTGTTTGAGTTTGTAAACAAGGTACCGCTACCTAGGGCTATGAGGATATATGTTGAATTTATAGCATACATGGTTCTTCTGGAAGCACCAAACTCCTACACTCCCATCAATCTACCTGGAACTATGGCTGAGCATATGTAGAAAGTGGCATATTTCAAGGATGGTAATCATGGTCTCCCATATGGGTTCCTCCTCACTAAGGTCCTTGAATGCTTTGAGGTCCCTTTGGGAAGAGCATCAATGGGAACTCACAAACAAATGTCCACCACGACCACCATGGATGAGTATACGTGTGTTGTGATGACCCGAAAGGTCATCTTATGTGTTAGAACCCAATTCTGTGCTTTTACGCGTCAAGCACATCATTTTATCCTTCCTTGATTTACGTGCACAATCCAGGCGTGTTTCTGGAAAGCTGTTATGTTAAAAACTGAGAAACAAATAAGAAGTTTTTGCCTAAAACCTTCATTTGAGTTGACTTTGATCAACATTTTTAGTAAACGGACCCGAATTCATATTTTGACAGCCCCAGTGGGTCCTTACCGTTGTTTGGGATTTGGGTGTATGCTCGGACTCTAATTCGGACGTCCGATTGTGAAAATAGAAGTTTCAAAGTTTTCTTGAATGTTTCATTTGATTTGGTGTTCAATTCGTAGTTCTAGGTGTTATTTTGGCAATTTGATCGCACGAGCAAGTTCGTATGATATTTTTAGACTTGTGTGCATAGTTGGTTAGGAGTCCCAAGGGCTCGGATGAGTTTCAGATAGGCTACAGAGTGAATTGAACTTAGAAAATCATAGCTGGTGCATCAGACCTGCAGATTTTGCATTTGCAAAGAGACCATCGCATTTGCGAGCAGTGGGTGGGGCGTCGGCCCTTCGCATTTGCAAATGTGACCCTCACTTGTTCGCTTTTTTTAACACTTGTTCGCATTGGCGATGACTGTAGGCCTAGGGCATTTTGCGCATATGCGAAGAAATTATCGCATTTACGAGCCCTAGGTCGCAAATGCAATACCTGCAGCTGAACAAAAGATGACTTAGACGGGATTTTTGATTAATTCTTCAAATTTTCAAACCTAGAAACACAAGAGGCAATTTTCCAAAGAACTTTTCTTCCCCAAATCATTGTTAAGTGATTTTAAACTAATTTCTTTCAATCTTTCACTACTTTTCCTAAGACTTCAACCTAAAATCTAAAGTTTTCATGGTGGACTTGGAGTTTTTTGGGTAGAAATTAGAGATTTGGTAATTTTGTTATTTAGACCTCAATTTAAGGTCGTATTCCAAAACAAGTCACATAATCGACTTTTCGTCCGAAGCGGGCCCGGGTGTTGACTTTTGTTGACATTTTTAATAATGGCATAAATTGAATTCTTTACAATCCTGGGTAGTTCTTAAGGTTTAATTTAAATCGTTTGTTGGTAATTTTCTAGATTATATTGGTTTCGAGGCTTGTTTGAAAGGAAGAGTCGTGGTTGAGCTTTGAGTTTGGTTGTAGGCGAGGTACGTGTCGTGGTTAATCTTTACTTGAGGGAATAGGACTTGTGTTTCTATTTTCTACTTGTTTAATTTTTGGTAACAACGTATATGTAAGGTGACGAGTACTTATGCGTTGTAGTTGGGTTAAAGCATGCGGGTAGGGTTTGGTTTCTTGCAGTTATAGCTTCTTTTGTTCATGTTATCTATGTTTAGACTAGTATTGTTAAATCCGTCGCTTTTATCATGTTTATGAATCTTTTGGTGATAATTTAGTATTGATTCTGAAGTTGAGGTTGACATCGTTGAACCAAATGTGAAAGTAAGGCTTACACTTGTTATTTTATCTCCCTGTTGTTATTTGTTCATTCCATTATGGTAAGGGAGAGTGTTAATGCACGAAGGGTGATGTCGTACCATATTGTTTGTGTAATGCACGAAGGGTGGTGCCGTTCCATATTGTGAGTGTTATTACATGAAGGGTAATGTCGTGCTATGTTATGTGAGTTAATTCACGAAGGGTAATGACGTGTCGTTTCTATTAATTTTATGGTGTGGTTGAGAGTAAAAGCAAGAAGGGTGATGCCGTGCATTTTTCCTTTATTGTGTTTACTTCTCTTGTTGGTTCATAGTATATTGGTTGTTCAAGTTACCAATCTGTTGTAGTTCTCTATCTCGTATTCCCCTCAGCATGTTTTCCCCTCCCGATACTACCTGTCTAGTTCTTCATTACTGTTATTTGTATATATATATTTTTAAATTGTACATGTTTGATATGTAGGTGTCTTGTCATAGCCTCGTCACTACTTCGTCGAGGTTAGGCTCGACACTTACCATTACGTGGGGTCGGTTGTACTAATACTGGACTCTGCACTTCCTGTGCAGATTTTGGTATTGGTTCCAGCTAATTCATAGGCATCGCAGCTCGGGCCAGTTCATCGGTGATCAAGGTAGATCTGTCGGCGTTCGCTAACCTTGAAGTCCCCGTCTATCTTTTCTGCTTTTACTATTTCTTTCATTCAAACAGTTGTAATTCTTTCAGACGTTTACTTTTAGTAAATCCTAGAGTTTGACGAGGAGGTTCAGGTAGAGTTTGACAGGAGGTTCCAGCCTAGACTGTTCATATCATGCCAGCTCAGGTTCCGAAGGTGTTCATTGCCACCCCAGTGCTTCATGACGCTTTGGTCCGTTTGGTAGACTTTATGGAGAGTGTGGCCTAGACTGGCGCATTTCCCATGGCACCAGTCGTCTCCCATGTTGGAGGAGGAGCACAGACTCCTGCTACTCACACTCTGGAGCATATGGCTCCCCAGTATCAGAGCCCAGCAGCTCAGCCAGTCAGAGTAGTTCAGTCGGTTGTTGTGGCACAGGCGGGTGATGGGCCAGGTATGTCTTCTGAGGCTTAATGGAGATTGGACCAGTTCACCAAGCTCTTTCCAGTTCACTTTAGTGGTGCATCTTCAGAGGACCCCCAAGAGTACCTTGACAGTTGTCATGAGGTTCTACTTGAACATGGATATAGTGGAGACCAATGGGGTCAATTTTGCTGCATTTCAGATAATTGGTTCTGCCAAGAAATGGTGGAGAGATTATTTGTTGACCAGACCAGCTAGGTCGCCTTCTCTTACTTGGGACCAATTCTCTCAGCTCTTCCTAGATAAGTTTCTCCCTCTCATTTTGAGAGAGGAGCATCGCCGTCAATTTGAGCGCCTCCAGCAGGGTAGTATGATTGTTACTCAGTATGAGACCTGTTTTGTGGATTTGGCCCGTCATGTTCTTCTTCTACTTCCTACCGAGAGAGAGATGGTGAGGAGGTTTATTGAGGAACTTGCTCATCCTTTCATATTGTAGATGGATGAGGAGACTGGGCATGAGGTGTCTTTTTAGGAGGTTACCAATGTCTCCAGGCGACTCGCAGTTGTTCCTTCTCAGGGAGGTCAGGGGTCTGACAAGAGACCTCGTCATTCCGGTGGGTTCAGTGGTGGCTTATCTAAAGGCAGGAGTATTTTTGGTAGAGGTCATCCTCCCAGGCCGCTTCATTCAGTAATCCAGGAATCCCACGGTGCTCCAGGTGGTAGTGGCCCTCATATGCCTTATCCCGATCAGCTAGCCTACAGTGCACCACCAGATTTTTAGGGTGGTTACCAAGGTCGGCATGGCCAGTTTCACGGCAAGCAGCCCCAGCAGCCAAGGTCTTGTTATACTTGTGGTGATCCAAGGTACATTTCTATATTTTTCCCTTGTGTATCGAGTAATTCACAGCATCAAGGTTCTCGTGCCATGGTCCCGGCACTGGGTGCTGCACCGCCCGCTCAGCCAGCTAGAGGTAGGGGTTAGGCAGCCATAGATGGTGGTCCAACCATTAGAGGAAGAGGTCAGGCCACTAGAGGTGGAGGCTAGCCAGCCAGGGGTCGTCCTAGAGATGTAGTTCAGAGTGGTGGGGCCCAGCCCCAGTGCTATGCCTTTCCATCCAGGCATGAGGTTGAGTCATCTGACGCACGTTATTACATGTATTGTTTCAGTTTGTAGTAGAGACGCTTCAGTTCTATTTGATATGGGTTCCACTTACTCCTATGTGTCATCCTATTTTGCTTCATATTTCGTTTTGGCTCGTGATTTTTTAAGTGCCCCTGTATATGTGTCCATACATGTGGGGGATGCTATTGTGGTAGATTGTATTTATCGTTCATGTGTGGTCACCATTGGGAGTCTTGAGACTAGTGTAGATCTTCTACTTCTCGGTATGGTTGATTTTGATGTTATATTGGGTACGGATTGGCTGTCCCCTTATCATGCTATATTGGATTGTAACGCCAAGACGGTGATCTTAGCCTTGCTAGGGTTGCCTCGCTTAGAGTGGAGAGGAACTCCTGGTCATTCTACCAACAGGTTTATTTATCATATGAAGGCTCGGCGTATGGTCGAGAAGGGCTGTCCAGCTTATTTGGCTTATGTTCGTGATTCTAGTGCAAAGGTTCCTTCCATGGATTTCGTACCAATTGTTCGTGAGTTTCCAGAGGTATTTCATGCAGACCTGTCAGGGATTCCACCTGACAGGGATATTAATTTCTGTATTGATTTGGCTCTGGGCACTCAGTCCATTTCTATTCCGCCACACCATATGGCCCCACCAAAGTTTAAGGAATAGAAGGAACACTTGCAAGATTTTCTTGATAAGGGCATCATTAGACCTAGTGTCTCGCCCTGGGATGCACCTATTTTTTTCGTGAAGAAGAAGGATGTATCGATGAGGGTGTGCATACATTATCGACAGTTGAACAGAGTCACCATCAAGAACAAGTATCCATTTCCAAGGATTAATAACTTTTTTGATCAACTTCAGGGTGCCAAGGTGTTTTCGAAGATTGTATTTGAGATCTGTCTACCTTCAGTTGAGGATTAAGGCATCTGATGTCCCTAATACAGCTTTTCGGACTTGGTATGGGCATTATGAGTTTCTAGTGATGTCCTTTGGGTTGACAAATGCCCTAGCAACAATTATGGATTTGATAAACTGAGTGTTTAAGCCTTATTTGAACTCGTTTATCATTGTGTTTATTGATGATGTCTTAATCTACTCCCGCAGTCAAAAAGAGCACGAGCAGCATCTTAGGATTGTACTTCAGACCCTGAGAGACAACCAGTTATATGCTAAATTTTGAAAGTGCAAATTTTGGTTGGATTCAGTCTCTTTCTTAGGGCACGTAGTATCTGTAGAGGGAATTCAGGAAGATCCTAAGAATATTGAGGCAGTTCCGAACTGGCCTAACTCACTTCAGCCATGGAGATCAGGAGTTTCTTGGGTTTGGCGGGCTATCACTTTTGACCAGGGTACCCTGTTCAGATGGTCAGACGAGTGTGAGGCGAGCTTTCAGAAGTTCAAGATGGCTTTTAATACAACACCGGTGTTGGTGTTGCCCACAGGTTCAGGATCTTATACGGTATATTGTGATGTGTCCCGTATTGGGCTCGGTGCGGTATTGATGAAGGCGGGTAGAGTGATTGCATATGCGTCACGGCAGTTGAAGGTTCATGAGAAGAATTACCATGTCCATGATTTAGAATTGGCAGCCATTGTTCATGCGCTGAAGATTTGGAGGCACTACTTTTACGGCGTGACGTGTGAGGTTTTCACGGATCATCGGATCCTTCAGTATTTGTTCAAGAAAAAGGATCTCAATTTGAGTAAGAGGAAGTGGTTGGAGCTATTTAAAGACTATGATATCACCATCTTGTATCGTCCCGGGAAGGCCAATGTGGTGGCCGACGCCTTGAGTAGAAAGGCAGCGAGTATGGGCAATGTTCCGTTCATTCCAGTCGCTGAGAGGCTACTTGCATAAGATGTTTAGACTTTAGGAAACCAATTTGTGAGGTTGGATATTTTAGAGCCCAGCCATGTTCTAGCTTGTACAGTCGCTCGGTCTTCTTTGTTTGAGCGCATCAGAGATCGGCAGTATGACGACCCTCATTTGTTCGTCTTTAGGGACACAGTGCGGCACGGTGGTGCCAAACAGGTTAATGTTTGCGATGACGGGATATTGAGGATGCAGGGTCGTGTTTGTATGCCTAATGTGGATGGACTTCGTGAGTTGATTCTTGAGAAGGCCCACAGTTCCCGGTATTCTATTCATCCGGGTGCCGCAAAGATGTATCAGAACTTGCGGTAGCATTATTGGTGGAGGAGGATGAAGAAGGATATAGTTGCTTATGTAGATCGGTGCCTAAATTATCAGCAAGTATGAGCATCAGATACCTGGAAGTTTTCTTCAGAAGATAGAGATTCCTGAGTGGAAGTGGGAGTGTATCATAGGATCGGTTTTTTCCCCTTGCATAGTTCTCCTACAACAACAGCTACCATTCGAGCATTCAAATGGCTCCCTTTGAGGAATTATACGATAGGCGGTGTCGGTCGCCGGTTGGGTGGTTCGAGCCGGGGGAGGCTCGATTGTTGGGTATAGATCTATTACAGGATGCGTTGTATAAGGTCAAGATTATTATGGATCGACTTCACAGAGCTCAGTCCAGGTAGAAGAGTTATGTCGATCGTAGATTTCATGATGTTGCATTTCATGGTCTGGGAGAGAGTGTTGCTCCAGGTATCACCCTTGAAGGGTGTCATGAGGTTCAGAAAGAATGGCAAGTTGAGCCCTAGGTATATCAGACCTTTTGAGATTATTGGGAAAGTGGGAGAGGTGGCTTACAAGCTTGTGTTGCCACTAGGGTTATCAGCAGTTCATCTGGTGTTCCATGTGTATATGCTTCGAATGTATCACGGCGATCCGTCTCATGTATTAGATTTCAGCTCTATCTAGCTAGAAAAGGATTTGACTTACGAGGAGGAGCCGGTGGCTATTTTAGCCCGAAAGGTTGGTTAGTTGAGGTCAAAGAGTTATCCTTCAGTTCGAGTGCAGTGGAGAGATCAGCCCATCAAAGCAGCTACCTGGAGTCCAAGTCGGACATAAGGAGTAGATATCCCCACATTTTCACCTGTTCAGGTACTTTTCTATGTCCGTTCGAGGACGAACGGTTATTTTAGAGGTGGAGAATGTGATGAGCCAAAAGGTCATCTTATGTGCTAGAACCCAATTCTGCGCTTTTAAGCTTCAAACACCTCATTTTATCCTTCTTTGATTTGCATGCGCAGTCCGTGCATGTTTCCGCAAAGCTGTTATGTTAAAAACTAAGAAAAAATAAGAATTTTTTTCTAAAACTTCATTTGAATTTACTTCGGTCAACATTTTCAGTAATCGGATCCAGATTCGTGTTCTGACGGTCCTGATGGGTTTGTACCGTGAATTAGGACTTGGGTGTACGCCCGGAATCGAATTGAGAAGTCCCTAGCCCGAGATCAGACTTTGTCTAAATTTATAAGTTAAAGGTTTAATAAAATTGAAATGTTTGACCAAAGCTTGACTTTTTGGATAACAGGTCCGTATTTTTGTTCCGGAACCCGATATAGGTCCAGTACCATATTTATGACTCGTCTGTGAAATTTGATGAAAAACAGAGTTAGTTTGACGTGATTCGGACGTCCAGTTGTGAAAATAGAAGTTTCAAAGTTTTCTTGAAAATTTCATTTGATTTGGTGTTCAATTCGTAGTTCTAGGTATTAGTTGGCGATTTTATCGCGCGGGGAAGTTTGTATGATGTTTATAGACTTGTGTGCATAGTTGGTTTTGTGCCTCGAGGGCTCGGGTGAGTATCGGATAGACTACGAAGAGAATTCAACTTAGAAAATCATAGCTGGTGCATCAGACCTGCAGATTTCGCATTTGCTAGATCTGGCTCGCAAATGCGAGCCTCGCATTTGCGAAGAGACCATCGCATTTGCGAGCAGTGGGTTGGGGGTTGGACCTTCGCATTTGTGATCCTCACTTGTTTGCATTTGCGGACACTTGTTCGCATTTACGATGACCACAGGCCTAGGGCATTTTTCGCATTTGCAAAGAAATTGTCGCATTTGCGAGTTCGCATTTGTGAACCCCAGGTCTCTAATGTGATACCTACAGCGGAACAAAAGATGACATAGACGCGATTTTTGATTCATTCTTCAAATTTTCAAACCTAGAACCACAAGAGGTGATTTTCCAAAGAACATTTCTTCCCCAAATCATTGGTAAGTAATTTTAAACTAATTTTCTTTCAATCTTTCACTACCTTTTCTAAGATTTCAACCTATAATCTAATTTTTTCATGGTGGAATTGGGGAATTTTTGGTAGAACTTTGGGATTTGGTAATTTGGCGATTTAGACCTCAAATTGAGGTCGGATTCCAAAACAAATCACATAACCGGGCTCGGGAGTGAATGGGTAATCGGGTTTTGGTGCCAATTTTAGGTTTGTACCAAGCGGGCCCGGGTGTTAACTTTTGTTGACTTTTTCAATAATGGCCTAAATTGAATTTGTTACAATCGTGGGTAGTTTCTAAGGCTTAATTTGAATCGTTGGTTGGTAATTTGCTGAATTCTATTGGTTCGGAGGCTTGTTTGAAAGGAAAAGTCATGGTTGAGCTTTGAGTTTGGTCGTTGGAATGAGGTAAGTGTTGTGGTTAACCTTGACTTAAGGGGGTAGGACTTATGTGTCTATTCGCTACTTGTTTAATTGTTGGAAACAACGTATATGTGAGGTGACGAGTACTTATGCGTTGTAGTCGGGTTAAAGTGTGCGCGTGGGATTTGGTTTCTTGCAATTATAGCTTCCTTTATTCATGTTATCCATGTTTAGACTAGTATTGTTAAATTGATCGCTTTTATCATGTTTACGAATATTTTGGTGATAATTGAGTATTGATTTCGAAGTTGAGATTGACTTTGTGGAACCAAATGTGGAAGTAAGGCTTGTACTTGTAATTTTGTCTCTCTATTGTTATTTGTTCATTGCATAATGGTAAGGGAAAGTTTTAATGAACGAAGAGTGATGCCGTGCCATATTGTGAGTGTAATGCACGACGGGTGATGCCATACCATATTGTGAGTGTTAATGCACGAATGGTGATGTCGTGCCATGTTATGAGAGTTAATGCACGAAGGGTTATGTTGTGTCGTTTTTATTAATTTTATGGTGAGGTTGAGAGTAAAAGCACGAAGGGTGATGTCGTGCATTTTTCCTTTATTGTGTTTACTTCTCTTCTTGGTTCATATTATGTTGGCTGTTCAAGTTACTATTCTGATGTAGTTCTCTATCTCGTATTCCCCTCAACATGCTTCCCCCTCCCGATACTACCTGTCTAGTTCTTCATTGTTGTTATTTGTACATATACTGTTAAATTGTAAGTGTTTGATATGTAAGCCTCGCCACAACTTCCTCGAGATTAGGCTCGACACATACCAGTACATGGGATCGGTTGTACTAATACTACACTCTACACTTCCAGTGCAGATTTTGGCATTGGTCCCAGCTAATCAAGAGGCATAGCAGCTCGGGCCAGTTCAACGGTGACTCAAGGTAGCTTTGTCGGCGTTCGCAGACCTTGAAGTCCCCGTCTATCTTTTTGGTTTTTACTGTTTCTTTCGTTCAAAGAGTTGTATTTCTTTTAGACTTTTACTTGTATTAAATCCTAGAAGTTTGTGAATTGTGACTCTAGATCCGAGTGGTAGTAAATATTGAAGCTTTTATATTATTCCGCACTCGTTGTATTTCATTTTAGTTTATTTTCTGTTATTTACTGAATTGAATAAGGTTTGGCTTAATAACTCTTTAACGTTGGCTTGCCTAGCAAGTGGAATATTAGGAGCCATCACGGTCCCGACGATGGGAATTCAGGGTCATGACATGTGTGGACACGAATGATCACCATGACCACCTTGGAGGAAGCAGCTCCACCATTTCTCAGCTCATCAATGGTCAAAATGCTGCAAATGAGCAAATCAAGCGTTTGAAGGCACATAATGTTATTCTTGAGTCTAAACTCAATCAGGCCTGCAAGGAACCTGGTTCCAGCAATGCTCAGGGAGAAGATATGCCCGCTTGAAAGCTGAAAATACAGAGTTTAGGAACCAAATGGAGAATTTGAAGGTACTGTTACTTTTTCTTCTTTCCTTAATTAATGAGCATCGCCATTTATTTAATGCAATGTTACACTCTTGCGTTATGTTTTTAGCCAAGTTGTGTGCACACAAGTGGCATGTTAACTTTTCAGGACTTCTTTTTGCATCTTTAACTAGTCAGATGTCTGGTTCAAATCTCAATGTAATCAGATAAGGAGTTGTTCCTCTAGTTATAGTACAAGTCAACTCTACAGTTGTTAAAGATGTTGCACTGTACATACTGACAACAACACTGTTGAAGCGTGTAGTGTATCGAACACTCCCTTGCATCATCTTTGATGGTCTCACACATATACTATCAAAATGAGGTAAGGGCTTTCATTCACACATTGCGCAAAAACCTAAACATTGAATTCTCTCAAGTGTGCAGCCGCCCTTATTTCCTCTGAGGCATTGAAGAACAAATAGAACAAAGGACCATATCCCATCATTGATTATGTCGTTTGTCCTTTAGTATTGTTGTGCCTTTGTCTAATGTTATTAAATTGTAATTCCTATACAGCTTATTAGAAGCATTCATAGGACATCTTTTAAACCATTATCATTGTGGTTGTTTTGACTAGAGATAGTCAGGCGTGTAGCTTTATAATAGACAGTACTGAAAATTTGGCCTATGGTAACACATGAAAAACCGTTCCCACAGACTGTATAATCGTTTCCATAGAGATATTGGAACGGTCTACAGCACGTTCCATCAGCCCGCATACCAATAGGTCTATGGGAACAGTTCTTCCAACGGTTTGTGTCACTGTGGTTATAGATACGTCTATCGCAACGATTTTCCCTTTCTCTATTGCAACGATTATCTTTTCCAATTGGGACGATTTAACCGTTACTATATTGTGTATGCAACGGTTCTTAACCGTTACCATATTATTTAATGCAACACTTATGTAAGCTATTGTTACGGTTATGTATGAATATAACAACGATTTCTTTAAGTTATCGTTACGGTTTTATTTGTCTTTGAGCAGTTTATAGATAATGTTGGAACGGTTTATAGGACCTATTGAAACAGTTTGTATTGTATAATGGAACGTCATTTGTATCCTATTGCAACGGTTCTGATAGGCTATTGTAATAGTTCAGTTAAAACAAAAGTATAGCCCCTTTATAAATAAATATTTATATATAATAACATTAAAATTTAAATAAATCATAAAATGAAACTGCTAAAACTATAAATTATCCATCAAGCAAATAATATCCACAAAGCAAATGTTCTACTCCAAATGCATAAGTTTAATACATTTCAAGAGAGTAAGTTTTAAAAATGTTGATAACAAAAGATTCCTATAGAACATTCATCTATAGCAATTCAAAACTCATCTCAAGTAAGGTCTAGTTCTTCACTTCCATCATCTTCTTCCATTTCTTGATCTACTCCACCTACAAAAGAGGATAAATAAAGCCATTACTCTTCAAGAGAACTACTCGTTTCAAAACCAAAAATGAATTTGATATAATTCAACATAATCTAAAAAATATCAAAAACATGAATAAAATTAGTCAAGCTAGGCAAAAGCATTATTGTTATGCACTCATTCCACTCCATTGAAATGAAGTTAAAGATAGGAAAAAGCATAGAATCAAGGAAGAGTACTCTGCTGCCCAAAATTTCTGTGTTTGGCAGGTACTTTTGGCAAGCTAGAACAAGAGCATATGAGGTGGTTGTAGTGAATTTTTGAGTGGAGATTTACACCTCAAAAAACACTAGAAGTAATCCACCTACTTCACCTAATTTTATGCATAGAGTAGCATCAGGAGCAGAAGGAATGCTGGGAATACACTAGTTCATCATGCTCAAATCCATATGATGATTTTACCAAACATCATAAACTAGTAAACTACAGCAGTCCAACCAAATAATACCACTATCAGTTAACAAATACCATTTCCAACACATAAAGAGCAGCACAACAAATAAACTTAATGGTAACAACCAACAAGCCAATAATTCAGTCAACAACACAAAAAAGATCATTATCAAGTTCCAAATACCACAACGCACATGCCATACATTTGGCAACTATTCCAAATGTTAGGTATTCTCTTTTCATTTCATTCATTTGTGTGACTAAGTGCCATAGGAAAAGTAAAAAAACTATTTAGACTTTGCGAGAGAGAGAACTGGTAGAAGAAGATGCACGAGGAAGGAGGAGAAGAAGAAGAAATAGAAGAAGATGTATAACATTTCGTAAGTACTGACCTTGATTGTTACTACTAGAAGATGGTCGATTGTTTAGTTGAACAACAGCTTGTTGTGCAGAGGAATCTTCTAGAAACCTTAGCATGTCAGGATCAGGTCGCAATTTTGGGTTCAGACGCTGAAGTCGTACGACAACGTTCATTGTAATATGTTGTTCCATAGCATCCTTTTGTTCGTTCAACTATTCTGCAATTCTTTGTTGCATCATCTCTTCCATTTCCTCCATTTTCTGTTGTATCCTCTCATCAGCAGCATCAGAAGAAGATCCAAGATTCCCTATTTTCCCTTTTAAGACAGTCTTGGTAACCCCTCATCCATACAATCTCACGCGACCTGGATGTTCAGGTCTCATGGCTGATGCAATAACGTCAACTGAATGACTGTCATCTTCACTTTCTTGAATTGATGGTAGTCTAGTCTCTCCATTTCAGCCTACAAACCAAATGCGAGAGAAAAGAGTTTATGTAAATAAAATTGAATAATTAATTAAGAACAAATAAATAATCACGACAAACTTTATTAGAAATTTCTTACAATTTTACTAATCGTATTGTCATATGAGCTTTTGTATACTCGGTCAAGTTTTCTTTTTCTTGTAGCCACAAAGATGTCCTTACTTGATAAAGTACCCGAAATATCAGATATTTCATTTTTTTGCCAAGTTATATGAAAACAAGTATAAGAATCTTTCCATGTAAAGTTAGCAAGTTCTTAATTAAACAAAAATAAGAAACAGAAAACAACAAACCTCGCGAATTAGAGCAAAAGATGTTCTGCCAGCAGTGTGCGGACACTTCAACTTATTTCGATTCTCTGTATTGGTTTCGGACATTTTCTGTAAATAAATGAGTCAACTAGTGACAAGTTTTTCTATAAAAAGAGAAAATAGTGACAAGTTTTTCTATAATTCATTTTTTAATATTTCAAGCAGAAACATATGTTAAAATTACAAAAAGAGGAGAAAAAATAAAGGAAAGCAGTGACACATTTTTCTATTGTGTATATTTTTTATATTTTATACACCTTGGAAAATGATCTTTACTTAAATATAGAACTTAACCAGCAACCTTCACGCTTTTCAAACTATTGTTTAAGAATTATCATGACTTTTAATAGGTAAACTGAACCAGTCTTTGACAAATTTTTACAACAATAACAGAGAAACTCACATTGTTTACCAATTATTTTGAGACAATGAGCATGCTATTTAAGTGTAACGACCTGGCCGGTTGTTTCGAGAGATAGAGCCCCGATCCCCTAATAACTGCTTTCCCTCGTTTTTTTCTGCTTTTGGGACTTACCGTAGTAATTAGCTATGAAGTTCGGAGAGTTTGGGGGCACTTAGTCCCTAATTTTGAGTTTAGGCTTTAGAAATTGGACCGTAGTTGGAACTGTATGAAGACGGGCGGAATGGAATTCCGTCAACTCCGTTAGCTCCGTTGAGTATTTCGGGGTTAGGAGCATATCTGGAATGTAGTTTCGAGGTTTGTAGTAGAGTTAGGCTTGAATTGGTGAAAGTTAGGATTTCGGCGATTTTGGCCGATAGGTGAAATTTTGATATCGGGCTCGGAATGGGATTTCAAAAGTGGTTGTAGGTCCATAGAGTCATTTGTGACCTGTGTGTCAAATTTGAGGTTATTCGGACTAGTTTTGACATGTTTCGACATCGTTGTGGAATTTGGAAAATTTCTAAGTTTTCAGGCTTGAATCCATGTATAATTTGTGATATTGGTACTATGTGATGTGGTTTGAAGGTTCGACTAAGTTTGAATGAAGTATTAGGACTGGTTGTTAGGTTTGGTTGAGGTCCTGGGGGCCTCGGGGTGTGTTTCGGATGCTCAACGGGTCATTTTTTGACTTGTGGTGATTGTTGTTTTGCTATTGTGAGTGCAGCCAGTTTTTTATCCATCGCGATCACGAGAGAGAGCACGCGATCGCTCAGAGTAAGATGGAGGCCAGTCAGATTTATGCATCGAGATCTCATAGAATGGGACGTGATCACGTAGTGTTGGAATCTTGGTCATCGCATTCGCATAGGCTAGGTCGCGTTCGCGTAGAATGAGGCAGCAGTGGAGTTGAGCTTCTGCTCTTCGCGGTCGCGTAGGGTCTGAGGAGTGGTGCATCGCGTTCGCGTGAGTGTTTAAGCGTTCGCGTAGAGTAAAATTTGTAGGCGCGAAATTTGTTTTTCGCGATCGTGATTAAGGAAAATTTGGGCATAATCAAAATCGAGGGTTTAAGTCATTTTTCACAATTTGGACTTGAGAGCTCAGGATTAGGCGATTCTTGGAGGGTGTTTCACCTGGGCAATTTGGGTAAGTAATTCCCACTCTGTTTTGACTAATTTCCACGAATCTATGCTTAATTTCATCATTTAATTTCGAAGTTAGGAAAAATTTGGATAAAGTTCTTACACCGAGTTTTTAAGTTTTGATCGAGATTTTGGTATCGGATTCGAGTATGTTTTGTATGGTTAGACTCGTATGATAGATTGTTTAGTTTAGATTAGGAAAGCATGCTTACATGCTTAATTTCCTACTTGATTATTTGTGCGCCATGTTTAGTTAAGACCTTATTTTCCTTATCTGCGATTAGTATAAACTGTGTAAATTCGATGTTATGCTTGTCATTCATCCTACATAGCATATCAAAACTGGGAATACGGACGTATTCCGGGAGATCCCCCAGTACTGCACATTTAAATTTGGACAACGACGTATTCCAGGAAATCCCCTTGTACTGCATATTTATTTTGGGACTACGGACGTATTCCGGGAGATCCCCCTGTACTGCATATTTAAATTGGGACTACGAACGTATTCCGGGAGATCCCCCTATACTGCATATTTACTTTGGGACTACGGACATATTCCAGAAGATCTGCATATTTATTTTGGGACTACGGACGTAATCCGGGAGATCCCCTTGTACTGCATAATCATTTGGAACCGCAGGACGGTATCCCGGGAGATTTCACCTTGTGATATATATTGTGTCGAGCCGAGGACTCTTTTTACTGTAAAACTTATATTGTTTTTCTTAAATTGTTTACTGTTTACATTACCTATCTTTGTACTGTTTTAAATTGATTTATATAGAAATCCAGTAGATCCTTCACCTGACCTCGTCACTACTTGAATGGGGTTAGGCTTGGCACTTACTGGGTACCAAATGTGGTGTAATCATGCCCTTTCCTGCACATGTTTTTCGTGTGCAGATCAAGGTATGAGCTATCAGCCTCGTGGTTAGTCGTTGCTGCTGATTCCAGGAGACCGCAAGGTATTTCTATTGTGTCCGCAGAATCATCTGAGTCCCCTTCCATTCTAGCTTTATAGAGATTTTCTTATGTACTTTCCAGTTTTTGTTAGAGCTACAGTAGTGTTAGAAGCTTGTGATTACCTGTGACATTCCGAGTCTTGGGGAGTTATATTTTGTATGAGCCGAGTGGCCAATATGTTAATTATATCTTTGCCCTCATCCCCTGTTTTTTTTTCTTGTGTTTTATTTTAGTCTTCCCCCTTATAGTAGGCGTACCTAGTCATAGAAACTAGGTGCCGTCACAATACCTTCGGAGGGTGAATCGAGTCATGACAAGTTGGTATCAGAGCGTCTAGGTTCATAGGAGTCACAAGTCGGGTTATTAGGGTCTCGCGGATTGGTGCAGAGACGTATGTATCTATCTTCAGGAGGCTATGTAACTGTTAAGAACAATCATATTGCTTTGATTTCCTTATTGTGCGAGCTCTTGACATCCAAAATTCTAAAACTATATTCTATTATTTCTCACAGATGGTGAGGACCCGTACCAGACAGACCGATGACCAGGCAACCCAGCCCCCAGCCAGAGCCGCTAGAGGCAGGGGTAGCGGTAGAGGACGGGCACGCGGTGCAGCCCGAGCACCGGCGAGAGCAGAAACAGAGGAGCTTATAGCAGCTCTAGCTGGAGGGCCGGCACAGGAGGTGATTATTGCTGCTACAGCCCTCCAGGAGACTTTGGCTCAGTTCATGAGCATCTTCAGCACTTTGACTCAGGCGGGGCTACTCCCGATAGCTCCAGCCATATCTCAGGCCGGGGGAGGGACACAAACTCCCGCAGTCCGCAGTCCGCACTCCTGAGCAGAGGGGCCAGGTTGATCAGGCCCGGGAGTATATTCCTATGCGCCCAGTGGTTCCGGTACAGCATGGGACCAGGGTAGCTGCATCTGAGGCAGAATAGCTCAGACTTGAGAGGTACAAGAAGTACCACCCACCTATTTTCAGCGGACTAGCTTTAGATGACGCTCTAGGGTTTCTTGAGGAGTGTTATCGTATTCTCCTGTGGGCATTGTGGAGACTAGTGGGGTTTCTTTCACCACTTTCCAGCTGAAGGGGACGGCATATCAGTGGTGGCAGGCCTATGAGCTGAGTAGTCCGGACGAGGCACCCTCACTCACTTGGACTCAGTTTTCAGAGATGTTTCTGCGATAGTATGTCCCTCAGAGCCTCAGGGATACTTGGCGCGCGGACTTCGAGCAGTTGCGCCAGGGTACTATGAGTGTGTCAGATTATGCAGTCCATTTCAGTGAGTTAGCTCGGCATGCACCAGCTTTGGTTGCCACAGTTAGAGAGAGGGTTCGCCACTTCATTGAGAGACTTCACCCTAGTATATGGACTAGTATGGCCAGAGAGTTAGAGATGGATATCACTTATCAGCAGCAGTGAGTATTGCCAGGAGAGTAGAGGGCATGTTTGCCCGGGACCGAGAGGAGAGTAGAGGGCATGTTTGCCCGGGACCAAGAGGAGAGAGAGGCCAAGAGGTCTTGAGAGACAGGCCATTTTTTAGGAGCTCATGCACCAGAAACACGCTATGATAGGGGCTTTGTGGGTCGCCCTATTCATTCAGGTCTTCCAGCATCCAGTGGTATTCCAGCTCCTCCTAGACCTCAAGAGTCCTATTATGCACTACCAGTGTCTAGTATGCCTCCAGTTCGAGGTGATATTACCGGCTAGCCCAGTAGGCCATCTCCTATTCAGTCTTAGCCATAGCGTCCTCCGAGGGGTTGTTTTTAGTTTGGTGACACTCGTCACATGATTAGAGATTTCCCCAGGTCCAGGAGGGGAGCACCTCCACCGTCGTATCAGCTTCTACGTGCTCCGCCGGGTCCTCCGACTATTCTTCCAGCCCCAGTTGCCACTCCACCTCCTCAGTCAGCTCGAGGTGGAGGTCGGTGAGGTAGAGGTCACCTTAGAGGGGGAGGCCAGGCCAGATACTATGCCCTTCCAGCCCGTTCCGAGGCCATTGCTTTAGATTCAGTCATCAAAGGTATTGTCCTTGTCTGTCATAGGGATGCATCAGTATTATTTGACCCTGGATTTACATATTCATATGTGTCCTCTTATTTTTCTCCACATTTGCGGATATCTTGGGATTCTTTGAGTTCCCATGTTTATGTATCTACTCCTTTGGGAGACTCTCTAGTTGTGGACCACGTATATCGGTCGTGTTTTATTTCTCTTAGCAGTTTTGAGACCATCTTGGGCATGGACTGGTTGTCGCCCCATTATCTTGTTCTTGATTGTCATGCTAAGACCGTGACGCTGGCCATGCCAGGCTTGCCGAGATTAGAGTGGAGAGGTACCTTAGAGTATACTCCTCGCAGGATCATTTCGTTTCATAAGGCTCAGTGGATGGTTGAGAAGGGTTGTGATGCGTATTTGGCCTATGTGAGAGATGTTAGTGTTGATACCCCTCCAGTTGAGTCAGTACTAGTAGTGAGGGACTTTCCTGATGTATTCCCAGCTGATCTTCTTGGTATGCCGCTCGATAGAGATATTGATTTCGACATTGATTTGTTGCCGGGAACTCAGTCCATTTCTATTCCTCCTTATCGTATGACTCCTCCTGAGTTGAAGGTATTTAATGAGTAGTTATAGGAGTTTCTTGATAAGGGTTTCATCAGGCCCTGTATATCGCCTTGGGGTGCTCCAGTGCTATTTGTGAAGAAAGAGGATGGCTCTATGCGTATGTGTATTGATTATCGACAAATGAACAAGGTTACAGTGAAGAACAGGTATCCTTTGCCTTGTATTGATGATTTATTCGACCAGTTACAGGGTTCTAGATTATTCTCCAAGATTGACTTGCGATCTGGCTATCATCAGCTGAAGATTCGGAAGCCAGACATCCCGAAGACTACCTTCAGGACCAAATATGGTCACTATGAGTTTCTTGTCATGTCATTTGGCCTGACCAATGCCGCATCAGCCTTTATGCATTTGATGCATAGTGTGTTCCGGTCTTATCTTGACTCCTTCATCATTGTGTTTATTGATGACATCTTGGTGTTTTCTCGGTCCCAGGAGGATCATGAGCAGCACTTGAGGAATGTGCTTCAGACTATGAGGGAGAAGAAATTGTATGCAAAATTCTCTAAGTGTGATGGTTGGCTTGATTCAATGGAATTATTGGGCCACATAGTGTCTCGTGATGGGATCAAGGTAGATCCGAAGAAGGTGGAGCCGGTGCAGACTTGGCCTAGAACGCCATCAGCTACGGAGATCCGCAGTTTCCTTGGGATAGCAGGGTACTACCGTCGCTTTGTGGAGGGATTTTTATCTATTGCATCACCTATGACAAGACTGACCTAGAAGGGTGCTCCGTTCAGTTGGACGGAGGAGTGTGGGGAGAGCTTTCAGAAGCTCAAGAAAGCTTTAACTACGACCCCAGTATTAGTGTTGCCTACGGGTTTGGGGTCCTACACTGTCTATTCTGATGCCTCGAGGATTGGCCTTGGAGCAGTATTGATGCAGGACGGTAGGGTGATTGCCTACGCGTCCAGGCAGTTGAAGGTGCATGAGAAGAATTATCCGGTTCATGACCTCGAGTTAGCAGCTATTGTTCACGCCCTGAAGATCTGGCGTCATTATTTGTACGGTGTTCCCTGTGAGATTTACACTGATCACCGGAGTTTGCAGCACTTGTTTAGGCAGAAAGACCTTAATCTACGTCAGTGGAGGTGGTTGGAGCTACTTAAAGACTATGATATCACCATATTATACCACCCGGGGAAAGCAAATGTAGTGGCCGATGCCTTGAGTCGTCGGGCAGAGGTTTTGGGGAGCTTGTCATATCTTCCAGCGGCTGAGAGGCCTCTAGACCTAGATGTTCAGTCTTTAGCCAACCAGTTTGTGAGGTTGAATATTCCAGGGCCTATCCGAGTATTAGTTTTTGTAGTTGCTCGATCTTCTGTTTATGACCGCATCAGAGAGCGCCAGTATGATGACCCCCACATTTTGGTTCTTCAAGAAAGGGTCCGGCGAGGCGATTCCAGAGATGTGTCTATAGATGATGATGGCGTGATGAGAATGTAGAGGCGGATCTTTGTGCCCAATGTAGATGGGCTTCGGAAGCTGATTCTGGAGGAGGACCATAGCTCGCGATACTCCATCCATCCGGGTGCCACGAAGATGTACCAGGACCTGAGACAACACTATTTATGGAGAAGGATGACAAACGACATAGTGGAATTTATGGCCAAGTGTCTCAACTATCAGCAAGTTAAATATGAACATCAGAGACCAGGAGGATTACTTCAGCAGATTGAGCTTCCAGAGTGGAAGTGGGAGGGGATAACCATGAACTTTGTAGTTTGACTTCCACGGACTTTGAGGAAGTTCGATGCTATTTGGGTGATCGTGGATCGGCTGACCAAGCCAGCTCATTTCATTCAGGTGCTAACCACTTATTTTTCAGAGAGGTTAGCTGAGATTTATATTAGAGAGATCGTCCGCCTTCACGGTATTCTAGTATCTATCATATCAAACAGAGGTACGCAGTTCACATCACGGTTCTGGAGAGCCGTACAACAGGAGTTGGGCACCAAGGTGGAGCTGAGAACAGCCTTTCACCCTCAGACGGACGGGCAGTCCGAGCGCACAATTAAGATTATTGATGATATGCTCCGTGCCTGTGTGATGAAATTTGGAGGGTCATGGGACTAATACTTGCCAGTTGCAGAGTTTGCTTATAATAACAGCTACGAGTCCAGCATTCAGATGGCACCGTATGAGTCTTTGAATGGTATACGGTACCGGTCTCCAGTGGGATGGTTCGAGCCGGGAGGGGCCCGATTGTTGGGTACAGATTTGGTCTAGGATGCCCTAGACAAGGTGAAGGTGATTTAGGAGAGACTTCGCACAGCTCAGTCCAGGCAGAAGAGTTATGTGGACCGGAAGGTTCGTGATTTGGCATTTATGGCTGGTGATCAGGTTTTGCTTCGGGTATCACCTGAAGGGCGTCATGAGGTTCAGCAATAAGGGTAAACTGAGTCCGAGATTCATTATCCCTTTTGAGATATTGCAACGTGTTGGGGAGGTTGCTTATGAGCTTGCCTTGCCTCCCAGCCTAGCAGGAGTGCATCCGGTATTCCACGTCTCTATGCTCCGGGAGTATCGCGGTGATCCGGCTCATGTATTAGACTTCAGTTTAGTCAAGTTAGACAAGTATCTATCTTATGTTGAGGAGCCAGTAGCCATTTTGGATAGGCAGGTCAGAAAGCTCAGGTCGAAGAATATTGCATCAGTAAAGGTACAGTGGAGAGGTTAGCCGGTCGAGGAGGTGACTTGGGAGACCGAGCAGGATATGTGCAGCCAGTACCCTCATCTTTTCACAGCTTCAGGTATGTCTTTATACTCATTCGAGGACGAACGATTGTTTTAAGAGGGGGAGAATGTACGACCCGGCCGGTCGTTTTGAGAGTTAGAGCCCCGATCCCCTAATAACGGCTTACCCCACATTTGTTTATGCTTTTGGGATTTTTCGGAGTGATTAGCTATGAAATACAGAGAGTTTGGGGACACTTAGTCCCTATTTTGAGTTTAAGCTTTAGAAATCGGACCGTGGTTGGAACTGAGTGACGACAGATTCAGAATGGAATTTCTTCGACTCCGTTAGCTCCGTTGAGTGATTTCGGGGTTAGGAGCGCGTCCTTAATGTGGTTTCGAGGTCTGTAGTAGAGTTAGGCTTGAATTGGCGAAAGATAGGATTTTGGCGAATTCGGCCGATAGGTGAAATTTTGATATCTGGCTCGAAATGGGATTTTCAAAGTGGCTATAGGTCCGTAGTATCATTTTTGACCTGTGTGTCAAATTTAAGGTCATTCGGACTAGTTTTGAGGTGTTTCGGCATCGTTGTGGATTTTGGAAAATTTCTAAGTTTTTTGGCTTGAATCCATGTATAATTTATGATTTGGTGTCATATGATGTGTTTTGAAGGCTCGACTAAGTTCAAATGAGATATTAGGACTGGTTGGTAGGTTTGGTTGAGGTCTCAGGGGCCTCGGGGGGTGTTTCGGATGCTCAACGGGTCATTTTAGGACTTGTGGTGATTGTTGTTTTGCTGGTGTGAGTGCAACCAGTTTTTTCTCCATCGCGATCATAAGAGGCAGTACACGATCGCGTAGAGTAAGATAGAGGCCAATCAGATTTATGCATCGCGATCGTATAGAATGGGAGGCGATCGCTAGTGTAGGCAACTTGGTCATCGCGTTCGCATGGAATAGGTCGCGTTCGCGTAGAAGGAGTGAGGCAGAAGTGGAGTTGAGCTTTTGCTCTTCGTGGTCGTGTGATCCTAGTCGCTTTCGCGTAGGGTCTGAGGAGTGGTGCATCGCGTTCGCGTGAGTGTTTACGCATTTGGGTAGAGTAAAATTTTGAGGAGCGAAATTTGTTCTTCGCGATCGCGATGGTTCTTCCGCGATCGCGATTAAGGAAAATCTGGGCAGAATAAAAATGTTCAAAATCGAGGGTTTAAGTCATTTTTCACAATTTGGACTTGAGAGCTCAGGATTAGGCGACTCTTGGAGGGTTTTTCACCTGGGCAATTTGGGTAAGTAATTGTTACTCGGTTTTGACTAATTTCCACGAATCTATGCTTAAATTCATCCTTTAATTTCGAATTTAGGGTGAAAATTTCGGAAAATTTTGGATAAAGTTCTTAGACTGAGTGTTTGAGTTTTTATCGAGATTTTGGTATCTGATTCTAGTATTTTTTGTATGGTTAGACTCGTGACTGAACGTGTCCGAAATTTGAAACTTTTACCCGATTCCGAGACGTGGGCCCAGAGGTCTTTTTCGGCGATTTCCCTAATTTCGCGCTTTAGCTTCAAATTTGATTATTAAACTAGTTTCTTGTAGTGATATTCACCTTATATAACTTATTTGAATAGATTCGGGCCATACGGAGTTTGTTACTCGTGGCAAGAACGTGATTCCGGGTTGAATTGAGCAGTCGAGGTAAGTGGCTTGCCTAACTTTGTGTTGGGGACTTCCCCCTTAGGATATTTGATGATAAATGTTGATGGGCACCGTGTACGTGAGGCGACGAGTACATACACGGGTCGTTATTTAATAAATCTCATTTTTCCCTTACTAAAACATATATTGTTTTTCTGTTCTATGAACTTGCTCTCATATGATAGATTGTTTAGTTTAGATTAGGAAAGCATGCTTACGTGCTTAATTGCCTACTTGATTTTCTGTGCGCCCATATTAGTTAAGTCCTTATTTGTCTTATCTGTGATAACTACAAACTGTGTAAATTTGATGTTATGTTTGTCATTCATCCTGCATAGCATATTTAAATTGGGACTACAGACGTATTTCGGGAGATCCCCCTGTAATGCATATTTAAATTGGGACTACGGACGTATTCCGGGAGATCCCCCTATACTACATATTTACGTTGGGACTACAGACGTATTCCGGGAGATCCCCTTGTACTGCATATTTAAATTGGGATTACGGACGTATTTCGGGAGATCCCCCTGTACTACATATTTACTTTGGGATTACGAACGTATTTCGGAGACCCCTCGCCTGTACTGCATATTTACTTTGGGACTACAGACGTATTCCGGGAGATCCTCATGTACTGCATATTTATTTTGGGACTACAGACGTATTCCAGGAGATCCCTTTGTACTGCATAATCATTTGGAACCGCGGGACGGTATCCCGGGAGATTTCACCTTGTGATATTTATTGTGTCGAGCCGAGGACTCTTTTTACTGTAGAACTTATATTGTTTTTCTTAAATTGTTTACTGTTTACATTACCTATCTTTGTACTGTTTTAAATTGATTTATATAGAAATTCAGTAGAGCCTTCACCTGACCTCCTCACTACTTGATTAGGGTTAGGCTTGGCACTTACTGGGTACCAAATGTGGTGTACTCATGCCCTTTCCTGCACTTGTTTTTCGTGTGCAGATCCAGGTACGAGCTATCAGCCTCGTGGTTAGTCGTTGTTGCTGATTCCAGGAGACCGCAAGGTATTTCTGCCGCGTCCGCAGAATCCTCCGAGTCCCTTCCATTCTAGCTTGTAGAGACTTTCTGATGTACTTTTCAGTTTTTGTTAGAGCTACAGTAGTGTTAGAAGCTTGTGACTGTTTATGATATTCCGGGTTTTGGGAAGTTATATTTTGTATGAGCCGAGCGGCCAGTATGTTAATTATATTATTGCCCTTATCCCCTGTTTTTTTTCTTGTGTTTTATTTCAGTTTTTTCCCTATTGTAGGTTTAACTAGTCGTAGAGACTAGGTGCCGTCACGACACCTTCGGAGGGTGAATCAGGTCGTGACACTAAGTCCTTTTAATACTCTTTTAAATACAGATTCATATATGAAGCTTAAGCGAATGTACTCACACTTATTCACATTATTCTGGTTAAATGTAAATTTTTTTCATCTACATAATCAGGAATTAATAGAATAAATAATTGAATTCTTTCGAAAATGGAGTCTTGAAACTAATTCAAGTGAACATTTAAGAAGAGAACTGTTGCAAAGTTTCTTTGTCCATTTCATTGTTGATCAATCTATCACTCGATGTAAGTCTCTGTTATTCTTACTACAAGTTAAGTAAAAACAGCAGCCACTTTGGAAATAAGCCTAGTTAATTGATTATATTTTTTAATCTGATTATACACAAATTAAATGTCGCTCCATATTTCTGTTAGTGCGTTAATACTGATTTGTTTCCAGCATTATAAAATTATTATAGGGACTAGTACACGTGCAAAATCAGTAAGTTTGTTAAATTAACATCACTTGAAGCTACCAAATAATGAGTCTTGTTACATTATCCATTGACAAATTACAAGGAATACAAACATTTGACCTATTCAAGTCAAAGCAAACAAGGAATTCACAATTGAAGCATCGTCCGTTCAACCTCATAGCCAAATTTGCAATTCTAACCACTCGATATACTAAAAGTGAATCTAATGCGCAAGTCAAAATCAAATTTTCAATTAGTAAAACTCAAAGCAGAAGAAATAGAGTGGGAAAGGAGAACAACCCAGATTTCTATTACAGCGATCAAGATCCAACAGTTTATTCTTAGTTTAGTTTTATGTTTTGTCTTCTGCAAGAGGAGGAATGAGAAAGTTTAGAACATTTCTCTTTTTAGGTGAAGGAAATTGATTAAGAAACATAAGTCTCTCTTTATTTCTTTGTAAAGTTTGTGGTGTTTGATCTTCCAAATTATTGGCTAAAGAGTCGTCGATTCCATTCTTCAATAACTAAAAAATTGTCCTTGTTTATTGTAGACAATTAGGCATAGAGTAACTTCTTTATTACCTTATCTCTTATCTTTTTCATCATTTCATCACATGAGATTTGTTATTGGTTTAGAAGGCAAAAGTTGTCTAGTTGTACACTACATGTTTCCATTTGTAAGTATGTATCTGAAGGGTGCATATTTTCTTTTTTTATTCTGTTTCTTTTCCTATCTTAAATTATTTGGACAGTCTGTTTTTCACTCTTTTCTTTGTTGTAAAGTTCATTCCAAAAATATGGATGTACAAAAACTACATTATCCATATAACATATAATTGATTAGTACTTAGTAAAGAGAGAAGAAAGGCAAAAGATTGCTTTCGACAGATTGTTTTTCTTTAAGTCACTTAAAATGATTAATCCGTTCTCTATATATGGGAATCACAAAATCAAGAACAGTCACATAGTAAACAAAATGTAAATTGAGAATAGAGCCTCGGCACGAGGCCAGAAACCCAATTAACTAAAGTAAAACCACAATAGAGCTGAGAATATCCATTAAAATCGGCATGAAACAAAATCAAGAAAAAAAAAGGCACCCAAAGGACTCCATTATCAATTCGTCCCATAAAGCAATAGAAAGGAATTAAAATGCAGAAACCTAATTAACCACAGTGAAATGAGATCTTAATATAGCTTAGAATACACATAAGAGAACTCCTTTTTTTCACAATTAAAAATCAGCAGCAAACAAAAGCCGAGGAAAATGAAAACCCTAGCACCTAAAAGACTACATCAGACACATAAAACGTGTATGAGTTAAGAACCTTTTTGCCAAGACTACAACATGAATTAAACACAGAACCCAAAAGACTACAACATGAATTAAAAACCTTTTTCCAAGACTAAAAAATACAGTAAAAATGTATAGCGGTGGTAACAAAAACAGTAAAAATGACCAAAAGAAGAAAGAAAATTACCAGGCTATGGTGATTTTGGGCTTCTCTAATTCCAGCACAAATCTGATTTTAGAATTTGGGGATTTGAGGAAGGCTAGCAATTGTCTTTGAAGAAGTGGGTATCTAAGTTCATTGGATTTGTAATCGGCGAAGCTTTGGAGAAGTGCCGGAAAGACAGACGGAAAATGGTGAACGGTGACCACGTTTTGGGCTTTGGGAACTCTAGGGTTTGATGATTATGGTGGTCCAATGAAGAGGTATTTGTATAGATATAAAGAGAGTGAAAGTGACAAAGTAAATCTGAAAGATTTGGAAGAAACTCGGCCAAGAGAGGATTTAGGAGATGGATTCTTGAGTCTAAAGCAAAAAAGAAAAGAGAGAGGGGAGTTTGGATGTATCGACTATAATGGAGGTGGGTTTATTGTATTTACATTATTAAAATTAATTAAAACATATAAACGACGGGTCAGTTGGTGGCCTAAGTAAATTTCAGCGAAAAAAACGAGGGGGAATGAATAACCATTCCCATAGAATTTGTTTTTCTAAAATCGTTGCCATATATGTGTATATATATATATATATATATATATATATATATATATGTCTATTGGGACGATTTACAAATTCGTTGCGAAATAAATATCTATGGCAACGGTTTTGTTACAATTGCAACGCTTTGATAGCTAAAGTGTGCCTGATACCACCCAAATTTTATTGTAACGGTTGCAATCGTTACTATATTGCTCTATGGCATTGGTTCACAAATCGTTGCTAAAATAATTGTTGCCATAGGCCTATTTTCTGGTAGTGAGAGTTATTATAAAGAGGCTTTACATATAGTTATTGTAAGAAGGTGAGGGATTAAAAGTTTAATTCCTAGATTGAAATTTATTATAATCTAAAGTTTGCTCAGCTAGTGAAGTTGAAATCCTACTAGTGTAGGTCGTAGTTCTTAATCCCGTGAGCTGGGAGTTTTCTGTGTACTGTGAGAACTGATAGAGAATCAGGTTCTCTATATAGTTTGATGGACCATTAGTCTACATCATATGTGATTTCAAGGTTCTAAACTCTCTATAAAATATCATTTTTCATGTACTAATATTTTAACTTACAAAATTTATGCTAAAAGTAGTATTGTGTTAAACTTATGGAAGGGAAAGAATTGTACGGATGTACTCAGTAAATTCAAATTCCTGGAAAATTATGAAAGCCTACTTTTTGGTTAGTTATGTAAACATTCAACTCGTTGAAAGGTATTGATTCCCTATCTTGTAATCTCATTCCCCTTATACATGTATAGTAAAAAGTTTAAAGAAAATTAAACTCTTCCTTTATTTTTTATTTTTTTTATTTTTTTAGCAAATATACGACTAGGCAGGCTGCCTAGTGGCTAATATATAAATAAAATCACAAAATGGGTCTAAAACTTACAAGATGTCCAAACAAAAATAGAAGTTGCATGAAGCTACTAGCTACTAAAAAGATAGAAAAGCTAAAATCTAATGAACTAGCTATTACAACAAAATAAGTTGAGTGCTTCCTTCTCCTGTCAGTGTATGTGAATCCAATTGCCAGTGCTAAATACCAAGAAACACCTATCAAGCTCTTCCATAGGCTAAAATGAATTCCAAAAATATCCACCACAGAGTTGAAGCCAACATAGTCTTCCAAGTGTAGCTACTATATGATCTCCATATGTAGTGTACTGAGTTTGTCCAAGTATTAATTATATACGCACTCATCAAATTTAACATGTAAAAGTACCTGGCTTTAGACAAGCCTTGCAAGACAAAAGCCAGGCTAGGACTGGCTTTAGGTTGGCCTTGCAAGGCAAAAGCCAGGTTGGGGCTGGTTTTAAGCTGGCCTTGCAAGGAAAAAGTCAGGCTGGGGCTGGCTTTAGGCTAGCTTTAGGCTGGCCTTGCAAGGCGAAGGCCAGTCTGGGAATGGATTTAGGCAGGCCTTGCAAGGAAAAGGCCAGGATTGGGCTAGCTTTAAGCAGGCCTTGCAAGGCAAAAGCCAGGCTTAAGGCATACTCAAGCGTTAGAAACTATGCATTTTTGTGATCTTGTAAGCTCAGATCCTTACCTTCCAGAACCTTTAATGTCGACATCATTCTAAACATTGCTAAACCATCCTCAGATTGAGCATGAAACCATGCTAATACCACTGAGAAATGATTCAACAATCTCCAGAGATACAACATAACTGGTTCAACCTTTTCCTTAATATTTGAACATATCAGAAGTAGAATAAATTGCACTATCCAATACCTGCTAATCACATTGGTTCTGTACACTATCAAAGCACCCCCAAAATGAGTATTTGACCATGCTAATACCACTGGAAATTACCTTAATAGCATACAAAATGAGACATAAAAGAAACATGCAGTTCTGTGCAGATTCCAATACTGTGAAGCCATCCGTATGGGGCTCTTCCCTTTGCTGTTCTAACCCTAATGTTAGGAGTTTGAGACTTGTCTAAATTAATCAACCCCCTCCCTATAATAGGCAGTTCAGAGAACGAGTGAAACTCAGATGTACCTGCAAAAGAAAACACAATGTTAGCTTTAAAAACCGCCACTGAGTTGCCTTCTCTGAACACAAGTTGAAAAATCACATTGAAGATGCCCTTCATCTCTATAATTCTCTTCAAATAATTTTCAATTACCCAAGGAGGATCCCATTCCCCTTCTATCACTTTCTTCATCACTAATGAATCCGTCTCCAATATGAGAGGGTGAAGATCATTCTCCATAAAGTATTCCAATCCTTCAAGAATAGCTTTAGCTTCAGCCACCACATTAGTTGTCACCACCAGGTCTACTGACCTTGCATACACCACATCACCTTCATCATTCCTCACACAAAAGCCTAATGAGCTAGGACAAGGATTTCCTTTTGAGTCTCCATCAATATTGCATTTGTACTAACCACGAAAAGGAAGCTTCTATGTTACTCTTGTAGTGATCATTATAGGTTTATATCCTTCAAAATATTGAATTATGTCTGGACATAACAATGGAATATTAGGCAACTAAGCATACCTTACCCTTGCTAGTTGATGCAATGTCATATTGATCTCATGAATCGCCCTATTTGTGGACAGTGAACCCCCATGTTTACCTGCATTTCTTCTCTTCCAAAGTTCCCAAGTGATAATAGTTGGTACGGCTTGAAACAATGGCTTTAACTTTGGACAACTTGAGCATCCCACCAATGCCTTATAACCTTCTTCAATTGAATCAATGGCACAGTAATTCCAGCAGCCCCAATGAACAAGTTCCATACTTTAGAGGCAGTAGGACTTGTGAAAAATATATGCTCAATAGATTTCTCTTGGGGCTACTGACAACACCAACAACTAGACATCACCATTTGCCCTTGCCTCTTCCACATGTCATCAGTGGCTATTTTCTTCCTCCACAATCTCTACAAGAAGACGGATATCTTGAATGGTACGCCTTTAATCCACATTAACTTGAATTTCTGATTAGGTTCCGCCCTATGCCTTAATATTTGCCAAGCAATGCTAACAGTGAACTTTCCTGAAGGAGTTGGCATCTAGTATGGCATACCCAGTATCCCTCACTTCCTTCATAATGCATATTTAGCCTTATATGTTATGTAATTTCCTCATTGAAGGTTTGATCTAGCAGCTGATCATCCCATGTTTCACCTTGTCTCAATTCTACAACATCCTGAAGATCTCCATTGATTGGAAAGTCTTCGGGTAATACTTGATAAAGTGCACCCAATCCAGTCCAATTTTCATGCCAAATATTAGTTGTTCCACTCTTCAATTCCCATAGGATCTCATGTTATTCTTCTTCCCTAGCATTCAGCATTTGTCTCCAAACATGAGATCCCCTTCTAAACTGCACCACCGTAGGTATCTCCTTCTTGCAATACTTTCCACATGAAATTAGACCACAAAGATTTTTGTGGTCCTAAAACTCCACAATAGTTTAGCAAATAATGCCCTCGACACATCATGTAAGGACCTAAAACCTAGGCCCCCTTCCTCTTTAGGAAGGCGAAGATTTTTCCATGAAGCCCAATGTCTGGTTCTCCCTTCTTCCTTTGTGCTCCAAAAGAACCTAGCAAAATTCTTATGAAGATGCTCCAGGATATTTTTTGGTGGATGAAGGACTGATAACATGTGGATTGGCATACTTTGCAACACACTAGAAAAGAGTGTTGCTTTTCCTCCAAATCACAACAACTTTCCTTTCCATGAATGCAATTTAGTCTTTACTTTCCTGATAAGATCCTCATAATATTCCTTCCTCCTTCTAGTGTAGAAAATAGGACACCCTAGATATGTGAAGGGGAATTTACCTCTTGCAAATCCTGTAATAGCTCCAACTACCTGACACAATCCATTAGGAATCTTTGAATAGATGTAGTATGAACTTTTATCTTTGTTGATCATCTGGCTTGATATCTTCTCATAGTTCCCCAATACCTCCATAATCTTGCTCAAGGATGGAGGATGAGAAGAAGCTAAAATTATAGTATCATCAGTATATGCCAAGTGATTTAAAGGATCAGACCACTTAGACATCCCAAATCCCACAAATGACCTGTCTTCAAATAGCTTATTCAAAGACCTGGAAAGTACCTCAGCTGACAGAATGAACAATGCTGGTGATCGAGGATCCCCTTGATTCACACCCCTTGTAGACTTAAAGAACCCTGAGGACTGCCCATTCACCAATACTGAGTACCAGTTATTTGGCACCAAGTTCCACACCATGTTGATGAAGTACTCAGAAAATCCAATCTTTCTTAGTACATGCAATAAGTACATCCATGAAACCCTATCATAGGCCTTAGCCATATCAAGCTTGATCACAACATTAGCTGGCTTTTCCCTTAACCTTATGTCAGTGACAATTTCTTGAGTCAATAAGATGTTCTCAAATATAATCCTACCTTTCACAAATCCAGATTGATTAGGAGATATTAGAGAAGGCAAAAAAATTTCCAATCTATCATGTAACACCCTAGACAAGACCTTCTTAATGAAGTTGCTCAAGCTAATAGGTCTTAAGTCAGAAAAGGTCTCAACTCTAGGTTTCTTAGGCAGCAACACTAGATTGGTGTGAGTTATAGATTTAGGCAGTGCAGCTCTTCCAAAGAAGTGTAGCACCATGTTGTGTATATCAGCACCAATAACATCCAAGCATGTTTGATAAAACAGGCTAGTGAATCCATCTGGACCACTAGCACTCTCTCCACTAAGCTCAAAAATTGTTGTCCTTACGTCGTCAATTGTTAGCAATCTGCTAAGTTCCAAATTCTGTTCCATTGTGACCATTGAAGGTACGTTATTGAGCAAGGAGAATTCAGATGCATCACCTTCATTTGTGAACTATTTTTGATAGAAATCCACTACAGTTGTAGCTAGTTGCTTCTGGTCTTCAATCCATACCCCAGTTCCACTTTTGGTCCTCTTCAGTTGTAATTTCTTTCTTTTTCCATTGACATGATTGTGAAAGAAACTTGTATTCCTATCTCCTTCAGCAAACCAATTCATCCCAGCTTTTTGCTTCCAATACTGCTCCTCAATACTCAAGTATTTCATCAATTCAGATTGAGCCTTTTGAAGCACAATCATGTTCTCAATTGTAGGATCTTCTTTAAATAACATCTCTTTCACCCTAACAATTTCCTCCAAAATTTCCAACTGCTTGAAGATATCACCAAATGTTTCCCTACTCCATTTTGACAGTGTTGCATTCACCCTCTTGAGCTTCTGCTTGAACATCAAAAACGGAACCCCCATGAAATCAGCTTTCCAATTCTGCCTCACCACATTATATAAATGTAGCATGCTTAGTCCAAAAGTTCAAGAACCTGAAAGGCTTGACAAAATTGGTGGTCTGCTCCCCACATGTCATTAACAATGGTGCATGATCTGATCCTGTTCTGATTAGTTGTTCAACTTCAATACTTGGCAACATGTTCTGAAATGGCATATTCACAAAGATCCTATCCAATCTCTTGAATATACACGCATCATTGGTCTCTCATTCCACCATGTAAATGGGATTCCTTTATATCCTTACTCAAACAAACTACACGAGTTTACACAAAATGCAAAATACTCATATTCAAGAGGGTGTACTGGAAGTCCTCCTATTTTCTCATCTTCATGCAATATCACATTGAAATCCTCTCATACCAACCATAGAAATTTCATATCACTTGCTAAGTAATACAAGTGATCCCACAATTCCAACCTCTCCATTGCTGAACATTTTGCATAAACAAATGTCATCACCATGTGTTGCCCCAGATCATGGCGAAACACTCTCAGAGTCACTTGTTGCTCAGTATCCTCCACTACCCATTCCACCACTGCATCAAAGAACAACCATATCTGCCCATTAATATTTGCATAAGCAGTCTCCATATTCAACCTTCTTCTATATCTATCAATGAATCTCTTCTTTTGAAAAGACTCCATCAATGCAACTACACAAAAACTATGCTCCCTATTCATGCTGATCACCCTAGGAAAGGCCTGTTATGTACTCACAATCCTTATGTTCCATATTAATGTTTTGATCATCATCATTTAGATAGAGAAGCTTCCCTCCTGGGCATTATTCTTGAAGTTGTGGTAGCTCTTTATTCTGATTCTTCTTAGTATTCTTTCCTACTTTAGCACTAGTTGTGGGTGATAAATCTCGTTCATTAGCGACTTTTTTAAAGTTTTCTACTATTGATTCATCATCTCCTTCATCCTACATTGGATTTTGTCTCATTAAGTCTTCATCAATTGGTGTCACATTGTGTGCAACTAAATCATGTAAATGTTGTAGAGCAGTCTTCTATGGAATTCTAATTTGCAGCGGCATACTTTGGTCAGTGCCAGAATCCATAGGCACTTCCTCTATTTCCCCAGTTGCTCTTGGAACAATTGCCCGCTCATCAACCTTTTCATTGATATTCACCATAGAAGAAGCAGCATCCTGCATAATTTTGAATTGCTACTCACAAACACTGCCTAGCCCAGGAACTACTGTTGTAGGCTGCTCAGAAATGTCTGTTCTATTGATATCACCACTCTTTCCATTGCTTGTGCTTTGGTTAGACCTACTGTATCATACCTAAACTTCACATTATCATCTCCATCAAGTTTGCTCTCCAATGCATACACCGGAACACCATCAATCTTGCCAGTTGCACTAGGGATATGGTTTAATATTTTTGCTTCATCAGGTGACCCTAGCGCCACGTCTAGCGTCGCTAGCCTAACACTTGGGGTACCTGGCTTTAGGTCTGGAGTCGCTGGCCTAAGGCTTGNGATGCAAATACGTCGAAAAATACGCGAAAGGAGACACCCGGGCGATAGCCGGGCGACAGAGCCAAACAACCTGACCCTGCCTGGCGTTAGCCAGGCGTTAGGGCTGAAAAGCCAGCCCCACCCTGGCGTTAGCCAGGCGTTTGGGCTGAAACGCCAGCCCTGGCCTGGCGTTAGGCAGGCATTTGGGTCCAATTGCCAGGGTTCCCAGTTCGGCCAGAAATCGAGTTTTGACGGGTTTAAGTGTTTTCTAATTTAAATAGAAGTCT
>MDKI01104051.1:0-85494 GCA_005239505.1 Nicotiana paniculata | reverse complement strand
AATTTAACATGACATTGAGCAGGTAAATTGTAGCCCACAGAGTTATTCTCCATCACAACCTCACCCCCCGAATGTAATAAAACTCGTATTCTACGCTCTTCAGACATAATGAAAAGATGCTTAAGAATTTTAACAACAATAAACGTTTGATCAAGAGTTGAAAATATTTTGTGATTGAATGAAATGCAATTCTAACCACTTTATATAGAATGCCTGGCCGGTGAATTTTTTTTTTTTAATTTGTATAGCGCCAATGTAGTAAGCACTATACGCTTTTTGAATTATTGGTGGGCCCAGGAAGCAGGTATAACGCCATAGTACAAGGCGCTATAGAGGTATAACGCCGCATACTATGGCATTATACCTGGTCTGACATATTCAGAAGGTATAACGCCATAGTATATGGTGCTATACACTAACGGCACAGTTACCGTTAGTTTATAGCGCCATATACTATGGCGTTATACATAGATCCGTTCTTAATTTTTTTTTGGACCTATTTTCGTTCTACTTGTGCAAAAAGGAACTACTTGGGTTCCGAACCCCACTGGTTCGTGCGATTCAAAATGCAAAGATTTTATGTAGTACGAAAAATAGGAGAACCCCTATAGCTAGTGTTACAAGAAAGACGTGAATGGTACTTTTGACCCCCCCCCACACACACACCCCACACCTAGAGTAGCTAGGTGAGGAATCTTTCCAGACGATAATATGCATTTTGATTGCTGTGTTCAAGCCATAGCTTCCAATCCTTTAAAGTACTTCTGTGTTGGGGAATATCGAGAATTTGAGCAGGAAGGGTCGGCCGCTCAACTATTCGATCGCAATGCGAACTATCTCATGAAAGTCGGAAGGAAAAGGTCCACAGGAGGAAAACTATCCAGGAGCATATCCAATGTAGAGAGTAGGGGTTCACATATCTTTTGCTCATATATTATATTTTTGCCAAAAAAATTATTAAATATGTATAGATAATAAATTTGAACTCATTAATAATACAATATGATAGAATTGCAAATTCGCCTCTGCAATGTGATCAATAGCCGGCCAAATGACTACAGGATCATCGGTCTACAGCGGAACTACCTTCCAACCTGTCTTCAAGAGAAGTTTTACAAGAGAGCCCAGGTCGTAATACCAGAAGAGCACACGTTCGACATAACTTGGCATGCTAAGGTATCTGGGTTGAAGCTGGATTTATGTCACGATCCCAATTTCTCTCCGAAAGATGTCGTGATGGCACCTACTCTCTACGGCTAGGTAAGCCTAACAGTTAATAATAACTTGACAGAAATAATTAACAAAATATTAAAACAAGGTTGAATAACTGATACAACTCCTGAAATAGAATCTCAACAAATACTTTCTCAAAACTGGTGGAACTGAGTCATAAGCTCTACAGAGTAAAACTAGAGTAACTACTACATCACTACTCGAAAGAAAATACAACGGTAAATGAGAATAAGGGAAGGGGAGTCCAAGTCCTGCGGATGCCGAGCATTCATACCTTGAAGTCTCCGAAAAACTGCTAGCAGATGATTTCTAATGATCAGCACGAGCAGATGTACCCAGAAAGTATCAAGTCTAACCTCAGTAGAGTAGTGACGAGGCCAGGTCAAGACACATACTATGATATAAATAAGCAGTATGAAAATGTAATAAGGATAAACAATGAAAAGCGAAGAAATAACTCATACGAAACAAGATAATAACATGAAATAATACCAGAAATTAAACATGGAAATGACATAAAAAAAAAAAGCAACTGAAGAGAACCAAAATGATCATATACGAATAACAACTACTAGAACAAAGATGAGAAACACAACAAGAACATTCCCGCCAAAATGTCTTTGAAACATGAGATAAACAACAAAATAACAGGATATATCCCCTCGTGTACAATAAGAATCACCATCGAGGTACCGCCTCGTATAAATCAAGAATCACAACCGAGGTACCGCCTCGTATTCACATTTCTCAATTTCAATCACAATCTTTTCTTATACCGCCGTGTGAGCCATACATTTGAAATAATTTTGAAAAACAGTTTTACAAAATAGCTACACGCAATTTAGCCCACCTTACGATGTCGTGTGGCTTCACGTATTTCCCCTACAAGTAACATGCACATAATCCCCACCTTATACCGTTGTATGCATATCAACCCCAAGCCTTATACCATCGCATGCGAGTTAATATAACATTACAATAACAATTCCCACCACAAGTGCTCATATATCACAACTTACCAACAATCCATAATATCAATGTTTCCAAAACAATAGCCCACGACTTCAACATAATGGGTACAAGAATATCACTAACAATAATGAATGTAAAATGCTCAAAAAGGAAAATATTTCAGCAATAACAATTTCGCTTCAACGTACTAACGACTTTCACAACTTCAACACCAATAACTCAACAATGAGAGAAAATATATAACCACGATGTTAAATAAGAATAACTCACAATGGAAGATATAACGTGTAGCAATGACTTCAAATAATGGACATCAATAATGAAAGAGATAACATGAACAATAACTTTAAATAACGGTAATCAACACTGAAATAGGTAACATGAACAATAACTTGAAATAATGGTAACCAACAATGAAAGCGGTAACATAAACAATAACTTCAATTAATGATTGTCCACAATAAAAGAGATAACATGTATAATGACATCAAATAGTGATAATCAATAATGAAGAGATAGCATGTAACAATAAAAGAGGCAACAAGCTCAACTAAAGCATGAGGGAAATTTATCAAATAGGAGGTAGAACAAGGGTTAAGTAAATCATTTAAGATATGTAAGGAGAGACTAACACACGTAAGATAGATTGACTAGGAGAATTTAGAATATGATATGGTATTTCAATTAAAGCATGAAAATATTCTATGTAGCCTAAATCAGCCAAATACCACGTACAACTCACGTACCCACTCGTCACCTTGCGTACACGGCTTTCGCATAGCACAAAAGACACAATCAATACCAAATCCAAACGGGTAGTTCCCCCACACAAAGTTAGGCAAGACACTTACCTCATCTAGGCCAATTCAATACTGAGAAATAACTTTTCTCTTAAAATTCGCATCCACACGGTTCAAATCTAATAAATATCGACTAAATATCATGAAAAAGTGTTAGGGAAGTCAATTGCAATATATAAAGCTAAGATCTTTGCACTTTTTCCAAAAGGTCAACAAAAGTCAACTTGATGCTCGCCGGTCAAAACCCGGGTTCAATGGTAGATTTCGACTACTCATGACCCCACAAGTTCATATATGTGATTAGTTTTAAAATCCGACTCTATAGACTCTCAAAACTCAATTTCTTATTTTTCAAGAATTTGACAAAATTTCTGTAACAACCCGGCCGGTCGTTTTGAAAGTATTAGACCCGAACCCCCATTTATCGCTTCCTCCATTTCATTTTGTGTTTACGTGACTTGCCAGGAAGTTTGATTTTTAGTTTCGGAGTGAAATGGGACACATAGTACCTAAAGTGGAAGTTTAAGTTCTAAGAATTGACCATAGTTTTATTTGTGTGAAGACGACTCTAGAATGGAGTTTCACTGGTTCCAGTAGCTCCGCAGGGTATTTTGGTTTAGCAACATGTACGGATGTTGATTGGGGGTCCATAGGTCATTTCGGGGTCAAATGGAGAAAGTGGGGAAGTTGGATGATTTTTGAAAATTTTGACTGGGGTGGAATTTTTTATATCAGGACCGGATTCCAATTCTGTAAGTTGGAGTAGGTCCATAATGTCAATTATGACTTGTGTGCAAAATTTAGGTCAATCGGACTTGATTTGATAGGTTTCGGCATCGGATGTAGAAGTTTGAAGTTCTAAGATTTTATTAAGCTTGAAGTGGGGTGCGATTCGTGGTTTTAGCATTATTTGATGTGATTTGAAGGCTCGACTAGGTTCGTATGATGTTTTAGGACTTGTTGGTAGGTTTGATTGAGGTCCCAGGGATCTCGGATGGATTTTCGATGGTTCACGGATTGGAATGTGGATTTGGAAGATGGTTGAAGCTTCATATTTTCTGGTGTCTGGTTTCCTTCTACGCATTCGCGAAGGTGCTCCCGCATTCGCGTAGAGGAGTTTGAGTGTCACTGGAGTTTTGTCTTTGCTTTCGCGATGTAGGTCCCGCGTTCACGATGCTTTGGAGTCTTAGGTCTACGCATTCGCGAGATGGTCCACGCGTTCGCGTAGAGGAACGATCAGTGGGGCATCGGGCCATAAGCCTACATGCTCGCGATTGAGGCTCTGCGTTCGCGGAGGGCTAAGGGCAGTAGCCATCACGTTCGCGAGTGGGACCTCGCATTCGCGTAAGAGGTTTTATGGGCAGTAACATTTTGTGCTTCACGAATGCGAGGCTAATTCCGTGTTCGCAAAAAAAAATACTTGGGCATCATATTAAATTTCAAAATCGAGGGGTTTTCTCTCATATTCATTTTGGGACTTTGAGAGCTTGGATTGAGGTGAAATGGGAGATTTTCAGAGAAAATATTTGGGTAAGGATTCTTGACTGATTTTTGATTAATTCCCACTAATCTATAATTAATTTCTTCATTTAATTAAGGATTTGGATTCAGAAATTAGGGGGAAAAGGTGTAAAGTTCTTAGACCGAATTTTGAGGTTTTGGTATCGAATTTGTGTAATTTTGGTATGGTCGGACTCGTGGTTGAGTGGGTGTTTGGGTTTTGTGACTTTTACCCGACTCGTAGTTTTGTGACTTTTACCCGACTCGTGGTTTTGTGACTTTTGATCGAGGCTCGGGTCGACCTTTTGGGACGATTTTTCTAATTTCTTGTTAAAGTCATGATTTCATTATTTAGATTAGTTTCTTATAGTTATATTTATAATATGTAATTTCTTTTGGCTAGATTTGGGCCGTTCGAAATTGGAAGGTCTAGGGAAAGGCATTCTTATTGATCGATTGAGCTTGATTTGAGGTAAGTGACTTGTCTAACCTTGTGCGGACGAAATCCCCTTAGGATTTTGTATTGTTGTGAAATTTTTTGATATGTGAGGGAGGTGTACACGAGGTGACGAATGCGTACACGGGCTAAATGTTGAAAAATTCCAATTTTATCTAAGTAGTTTCCTTTTATGCCTTAAATGAGTTACTTTAATATGTATAGTCATCATATTGAGCCTAATTTCACCTGTCTACGTATATTATCTCTTATTTCCTACTTGTACTGCATGTTTAGTTGAATTACCTTCTTTCTTTATTCCATATTCTTTATTTAACAGTGGGATTCTTTACTTGAAATTGCTATCCGTGGAATATCATAGTTCCAGTTGTTATGTTTTGGTTTCCGTGATTATTGTTGAGATGACTGTTTGGTTGTTACATGAGGTTTCTGCCGTGCGGTTTTTATTTTTGCACGAGATTTCTACCGTGAGGTTGTTATTGTTTGCACGAGGTTTCTGTCGTACCGTTGTGATTATTGATACGCATGTGGTGGTATAAGGTCTGGGTATTGAAACGCATGGTGAGATAAGGTGGCTTTGATACGCGTGACTAGTAGGGGAACTTCTAGAATTCTTGCGATGTGATAAGGTTGGCTAAAATGCGGGATGTTATTTCGGGAAAATAATTTTTCAAAACAAAAATATAAAGGCTCCCGCAGTTATATAAGGAAAGATTGTGAGATATTTACTTTTTGGGACTACGAGGCGGTATCTCAGGAGTACCCCTGTTGATTTCCTCTATTTTTTGTATTTTTGTTGTTGTTGTTGTTCCTTAACTTGTAAGATTTGTGCTTTCCATTTGTGTTGTAATTTTCTTTCTTGATTCCGTGTTATTACCTTCCGTACATTCTCATTGTTTTACTTCTCTGTCATTTCATTATTATATTATATCTTCTGCCTTGTTTCTTATTATTCCCAGTAGGGTCATAACCTGGCCTCGTCATTACTCTACCGAGGTTAGGCTTGGTGCTTACTGGGTACCGTTGTGGTGTACTCATACTACACTTATGCATATCTTTTTGTGTAGATCCATGTACTGCTTACCAGACCAGGTACCAGTGAGATAGCCCGTACGTTGAGACTTCAAGGTATCTACTAGCGAGTAGACCTCGCAGTCCCCCTCCATCTTTATTATGTTGTTTTCCTCATTCCTCATTAGACTCTGATGTATAGAGATGTTTAGCTTTTTTTTCTCTTTGGAGCTTGTGACTTATTTCTACCGGGTTTTGGGAGTTGTAACTATTTTGAATAGCAATTCTTATTTATTTCAGATGTTGAGGTTGAGTTTCAACTTTGCATTCAGTTATTCCGCATAATTGTTAGGCTTACCTAGTCTTAAAGACTAGGTGTCGTCACGAAATTCTATGGAGGGAAATGGGGTCGTGACAATTTCACAAATTTTTACTTTGATTCACATAATTTTGATGTTAAAATCTAAGATATGTTGATGGAATATGATTAGAATTTGATTAGAATCACTTACCCAAAGTTTTTAGGTTAAAATCCCCTCTCTAAATTGCCTCCTACCGAATCTAGGGTTAAAAAATGATAGAATGATAGATAAATCCCGACTTCCAGCCCTTTTGATCAGTTGCAGATGTCGCATGTGGCCATTGTCAGCCCTATGAGGAGGTCGCAATTGAGACTCTAGCTTCGCATTTGCAAAGCCTGTCTCCATCGCAAATGCAATTATTTTGTCACAAATGCGAACTACCCTCTACATGAAGCTTTTTCGCAATTGCGATGCCTGAGGGACCCCTGCTAAGCTCGCAAATGCGACCATGATGTTCGCAATTGCGACATCAGAGGTACATACACCAGATTTTTGTCAACTTCAGTCCAAACCACTCCGGAACATGTCTGAAACTCATACGAGCCCTTGGGGCTCCAAACCAAACATCCACACAAGACTAAAAACATCATACGAACTTGCTCGTGAGATCGAAACACAAAAATAACATCTAAAACTACAAATTGAACACTAAAACGCATGAAATCCAAAGAAATTTTAAAGAACTTTTACAATTACAACTAAACGTCCTAATCTTATCAAATCAACTCCAAACGACACAAAATTTTGCAAACAAGTTCTAAATATCATAATGGACCTATTCCGAATCCAAAAATTAAATTCCGAGCTCAATCTTCAAATTGCCAAATTTCGCAAATCATCACAAATCAACCTACAGACAAAAATAATCAATTCTGGGCATATGCCCAAGTCTGAAATCACGATATGAAGCTATTGGAGCCATAAAACATAGTTCCAGGGTCGTTTTCATAAAAGTCAATGTTTAGACAACATTTTCTAATTTAAACTTCTAAGTGAAGAATCAAGGGTCCAAATCAACCCGAAAGCTCCCTGGAACGAAACTAACCAACCCCGCAAGTCATAAAATCATAAATACATATGTGTGAAGCATGAAAAGGGAAAACGAGGCGCAATTACACAAACTCGGTGATCGGGTCGTTAAATTCTCACCCTCTTAAAACAAACGTTCGTCTTTGAATGTGCATAATGACATACCTGAAGTGGTGAGCAGATGAGGATGATGACTTCGCATGTCGTGCTCGGTCTCCTAGGCCGCTTCCTCGACCAAACAATCCCTCCATTGAACCTTCACTGAAGTAATATTCTTTGATCTCAACTTCCGGACCTGTCTGTCCAAGATAGCCACGATTCCTCAATATAAGTCGAATCCTAATCCAATTGGAGTGTGCTGAAGTCTAGAACATGACACAGATCGCGGTGATACTTCCGGAGCATATATACATGGAACACCGGATGGATGGCAGATAAACTAGGTGGAAAAGCAAGTTTGTAGGCCACCTATCTGATCCTCTCAAGGATCTCACAAGGTTCGATATACCTACGGCTCAACTTTCCCTTCTTTCCGAACCTTATCACACCCTTCATGGGTGAAACCCGAAGCAAGACTCGCTCTCTAACCATGAATGCAACATCAAAAACCTTCCGATCTGCATAATTCTTATGTCTAGATTGAGTTGTATGAAGTCGATCCTGGATTATCTTGACCTTCTCCACAACATCTCGAACCAAATATGTGCCGAATAACTTAGCCTCTCCCAGCTCATACAACCCAACTGGATAACGACATTGTCTCTCATATAGGCTTATAAGGAGCCATCTGAATACTCGATTGGTAGTTGTTGTTGTAGGCAAACTCTGAAAGTGGAAAGAACGGATCCCAAGCACCCCCTCAAAATCCTCAACACGGGCGGGAAGCATATCCCTCAATGTCTGAATAGTGCGCTCGGACTATCCGTCCATCTGAGGGTGAAATGTTATATTCAACTCAACCCACGTGCCTAGCTCACACTGTAAAACTCTCCAAAAAGGCGATGTGAACTGCGTACCCCAGTCAAAGATGATGGATATCGGCATGCCATGAAGTCGTACAATCTCGCGAATATAGACCTGAGCCAGCTGCTTTGAAGAATAGGTAGATACTACCAAAATGAAATGACCGACTTGGTAAACCTCTCCACAGTCACCCATACCGCTTCAAATTTCTTCTTACTCCGTGGCATCCCAACAACGAACTCCATGGTGACACGCTCCCATTTCCACTTGGGAATCTCAAGTCGCTAAAGCAAACCACCCGGTTGCTGATGCTCATACTTCACCCGTTGACAATTTAGGCACCGAGCTGCATACTCCACTATGTATTTATTCATCTTCCTCCACCAATAGTGCTTCTTGAAGTCCTGATACATCTTAGTGGCACCCGGATGAATGGATTACCGCAAATTGTGGGCCTCCTGAAGAATCAACTCATGCAAACCATCCATATTGGGAACACGCTCTCTCATATGATCATATAGATAAGACCAAGAAATCATGCAGGCAAGAACTCGACTGGGCTCCGAAACATCCAATCTAACAAACTGTTTGGCTAAGCCCTGAAAATCCAACATTAATAGCCTCTCCGTCGGCGGTAGATATTCTAAACTACCCAAACTCTCCGCCTTTTAACTCAAGGCACCGGCCACCATATTGGCCTTTTCGGGATGATATATAATGGTGATATCATAGTTCTTAAGCAACTTTAACCACCCTCACTGCTGCAAGTTAAGATCTTTCTTTTTGGACAGATGCTATAGACTTTGGTGGTCGGTAAAGACCTCACAAGGGACACTGTATGAATAATGCTGCCAGATCTTCAATGCATGAACAATGGATGCCAACTCCAAGTCGTAGACTGGATAATTTTTTTTCATGAGTCTTCAGTTGTTGAGATGCTTAGGAAATCATCTTACTATCTTGCATCAACATCGCGCCTAGGACAACACGTGACTCATCACAATACACAATATAGGTCCTCGAGCTTGTAGGCAACACTAACACTGGGGTTGTATTCAAAACCGTCTTGAGCTTCTGAAAGCTCGCCTAACACTCCTCAGTCCATCTGAAAGGAGTGCCCTTCTTGGTCAATATGGTCATAGGTTCAGCTATAGATAAAAAACCCTGTACGAAACGACGATAATACCCGGCAAAACCAAGGAAACTATGGATCTTAGTAGCTGAAGACGGTCTGGGCCAACTCTGCACTACTTCAATCTTATAAAGATCTACCTTGATCCCCTCACTCGACACCACATGACCCAAAAACGCCACTGAATCAAGCCAGAATTAACACTTTGAGAAATTTGCATACAAGTTCATCTTTTTCAAAGTCGGGAGCACGATCTTCAAGTGTTGCTCATGATCTTCCCAACTTCGGGAGTACACCAAGATGTCGTCAATAAACATAATGACGAATTAGTCAACATAAGGCTGGAATACATTGTTCGTTAGGTGCATAAATATGTTTGGGTCGTTGGTCAGCCCAAATGACATCACAAGAAACTCGTATTAACCATACTGAGTCCTGAAAGCAGTCTTCGAAATAATCAGAATCCCAAATCATCAGCTGATGATAACCTTATTGCAAATCAATCTTTCAGAACACTTTGGCACCCTGTAGATGATCAAATAAGTCATCAATGCATGGCAATAGATACTTGTTTTTCACCGTAACCTGTTCAACTGTTGATAATCAATACACATGCGCATAGAACTATTCCTTTTCTTCACAAACAAGATTGGAACACCCCACAGCGACACACTAGGCAGAATGAAACCCTTATCAAGCAACTCTAGCAAACTGCTCTTTTAAATCCTTCAGCTCCGCTGTGGCCATACGATATGGTGGAATAGAAATAGGTTGAGTGTCTGGCAACAAATCAATACCAAAATCAATATCCCTGTTGGGAAGAATACCTAGAAGATCCGCTAGAAATACATCTAGAAAGTCTCTCACTACCGGAACTGACTCAACGGTAGGAGTATCAGCACTGACATCTCTCATAAATGCTAGATAAGCATCACACCCTTTCTCAACCATCCACTGAGCCTTTAGAAATGATACAACCCTGACTAGGAACATAATCCAATGCACCTCTCCACTCTAACCATGGCAAACCTGGTATTGCCAGCGTTAGCGTCTTGGCGTGACAATCAAGAATAGCATGATAGGGCGACAACCATTCCACACCCAAGATAACATCAAAATCTATCATACTAAATAACAATAGATCAACCTTGGCCTCAAAACCACCAATAACAACTAAACATGACCGATACACATGGTCCACAACATAGAATCTCCCACGGGCGTAGACACATAAATAGGAAAACTTGAAGATTCACGAGATATATCCAAATACGCGCGCAAAATAAGATGACACACATGAATAAGTGGATCCCGGATCAAATAAGACTAATGCATCTCTACAGCAAAATGGAACCATACTTGTAATGACTGAGCCTGAAGCAATGGCCTTTGTCCTACCAGGAAAAGCATAGAATCTGGCCTGGCCTCCCCCTCTAGGGCGACCTCTAACTGGCTGTGCGGGTGGAGCGGTGATCATGCCCAACTATGCCTTATAAAAGACAAAGCGGTCGTTGCAAATATAATCCGGTTTAAAGTCCGGAGAGGAATCCTCAGGGAACTAACCTATCTATTACAACTTGTGGTAATGCTAATATAATTTCAAAAAATTTCCGGATGCAATATTTTTATCAATAAATATTGGGTTTTGTTTAACTAAAGTAAAACAATATTGAAACTAACAATATTCTAGATTAAAGATAATTCAATGGTAAAAAGATCTAGGGTATTGATTTCCCCAATTGCTAGACTAATTCTGACTCTTTTGCTATAATTTCACCGTGTTACTCTATGAGGATTATGAGCTATGGGTTACTGCAATTATCTCTCGATCAACTACAGCAATTTACTAGAGCATTCTCTCGAACTACTCTAGCTGATAATTTATGTAGCTTTAATTTATCCCACCAAAGTTTCGTTATCTCTAACACCACTTTTAAATTCAAGTAGTTAATCTCTTCAATTACCCAAAGTGGTGTTGTTCAACAACAATCTAACCTGGTGTTCTTTCTCAAGCAACACAAAGCAATTAGACACGATTAATCAAGGGCCCATTATATTAATAACCATACAAAGCATAGTTGAACAATCTTAGATTAAACCCGGATCGATTATAATAATATTGAGTCAAAACATCTTCTAATAATTGGTTCCATCAACCCTAGACGGATTGTTTAGCTACTTATGCTAAAATACAAAGAAAGCATACAATAATTCATCATTCCCAAAACAATGACAAAATATGGAGAATAGAAAAAACGATAATTGTAGCCTTGTCTTCTCACACTTGTTCTCCTCCTCAAAATTGATCTAAAAAAAGTTTAAAACCTAGATATCCTTTCTTTTGGGCGAGCTGGACCTTTTATAAGTTAAGAGGAATTGACCCAAGCTTTCAATTTTACCCCTGAATTTACCATGTGCTGGACGGGACTAGCACGGCCACGCTAAATGCGATGTGCACTGTCTCTGACTACTAGGCTAGTGCGGTCGCGCTATGGCCATGCTAATGGCACTTCAATCTGCTTGCTGCATCTGGACTAGCGTGGTCGCGCTAGAGGCCGCACTAGTGGTGTATCTTTCTGCCTTCTCTTTTCTTCTTCCTTCTTTCACACACTCTTAACTATGAGAGGTATTTCTTGCTTTAACTTAGCTCCAGACACCATCCTAAGTCCTCATAAGCATGAATTGCACCTACAAAACATAAAGTTCCCAATTAGAGCCATTTTTACATCATTTAACCTTCCTAGGACAGTGAAGCATAATAGAGTTGGAGTATAAATAGATGCTAAACTACATGAATCTATCCTATTATCAATACCCCACACTTAAATCGTTGCTCTTCCTCGAGCAATTCACTATACTCTACAAAGGTCCTTTCGCTAAGCATTTTCCCTGACGTGTCACACCAAGAACATATTACAAGAGTTGTGTCTAGTAGTGTAACATCTATGCCTCAAGAGTCGACTCTCACGTGCTGTGAAATATTGTTACTTACTCAATTTACTCTGTACAGAGTTCAAAACTTACCTTTCCGTCATGAATCAAGTGCCCTCACATCACACAAGAGAGTAGTTCCACAAGTAATAACATTAAGAATAATTAGGAACTCAGATAGACAGAATTCACTCACTCTCAGAAAGAACATGCATATGCCACAAAGATACACTATAGGTTTACCTGTAGTGTACTACTCTACTAATCTAACCCATTCAGTCTAAGATTAATTAGGAATTCATTTGGTTGTAATGTAGGCTAAGGGACAGGTAGGTTATATTTGGATATAGTGACTAACATCCCTAAGCACTTTTAATACAATTACTTTCACATTCAAGACCATACTTATGCCAGGCCAGACATTCCACCGCACTTCTCTTTATACTACCCCAAACTCCTTTCGGTGCAATTGTATCAAGTCACCACTTGTCAAAGACTACATTTATTTATTGTCTTTACTCTTTTTTTGTCAAGTGGCGCTTATTCTTATTTCCAACACAGTGCACCTTTCTTTTTATTTCATTGGATCCACTAAAAAACCAAACCAACCACCCCACACTTTGAATTTTACATATTGTATAACAATTCAAGTGCTCATGGGAGGTACATGGGTTCAAACAGATGGGCCGTTCAAACAATTGGGTACAGTTTGTAATGTGGTTGCCAAAGAACAGGCTTATAGGCTCAAGGGGGTTAACTATGATAGATTACATTTAGGTGGGTATACTTTATATATCTGGCTTAACAAAGATTTCCTATATCACTTCTAAAACTGAATGAAGCTACTTTTTTCGCTTTGCAAACACACAGTACAAGTTCTAGGCATCAAATGTGGATCATAGAATGCAATGCAATATACCTCACACACATATGGCACATGACTCACTCCAGATTGGCTTATGAAGACACTCTCATTGAGTACTCAATTCAGTTACAACATACAATTTTAAGGCACTCTACAAGAGTCAACAAATGAGCTTAAGCGTCACACTCTAGTGGCTATTGTGTTATGGTGTAACAATGCTAAGGGATTCTTTTCCTATTTAAGCTCATCGCCCATAAGTACCTAATAAAAACTAGAAACAACTAAACAAAAAAAACTAACTACACCCGGTCCAAGCCAAAACCCTTGGAAATGAACCATGGCCAAAAAAAAACCAAGGGGAAGTTACTACACTACCTAAAATAAAAATCTTTTTGGTATTTTCTTTAGACTTACTTCCCTCAAGAAAACTGTCTAGGAGATCCGTCGTCCGGAAGAGTCCACTATATATATATATATATAATTTTTTTTTCTTTCTAAGATTGTGATCGACTTAGACCCTCAAGAACCCCGTCGAATGAGATTCGTCGTCGGGACAAGTCGACTTAAATAATTACACTACTACTTAAAACAACAAAAACAAAAGCAAACAAAACTCACAAGAAAATAAGGAAAAACATATAACAAGTACATTCCTACATATAAACATGTACAATGAATTATTTCCCCACCCCACACTTAAAATGAAGACATGTCCTCATGGAATTCAAAGTAAAGCAAAGTGAGGTAGAGAAACTTCCCTGAAGGCTCACTCTTGGTCGGAGACTGTCTCCGGGTTCAGGTTACATGCCCGACCCAGGGCTCGCAGCCACCCCATGATTTTCTTTTCTGATTTGGCATTTGGGAGGCTAAAGCATCAACTCTCGACCCCAAGTCATCGACCAAGTTACGTAAACCTGCCATCTCCTGGTCCAGGTTATCCATCCTCTGACCCCGATGGATCCTAGACGGACCTGCTACGTCGGCAACATGCTCCTGGTTGGGTAGCTCCTCTCCCATTTCTATTTGCTCGTCCTCCTCCTCCTCTTCAGACTCGTCCCCGTCATCACCACCAGCCACTACCGCATCCTTTCCAGTGGTTACCTTTTCTGCTCGAAAGGCATTCTACGTTGGAACTTTTCGATCTACCGCCAAATTTCCCGGCACCCCTGCTTCAAGGCATAATATAGTGACAAGAGAGGGGAAGAAGAAGCCATACCTCTTAAATGGACAACGAAGAAACATCTCCTCGTGCATGAGCTTGGCCACGTCAAAGTTTTGGCCCGTCATGAAGCACCATATCAGACAAGCACGAGGAGAATTCACCTCTGAGGTGTTGTGGGATGTTATCAGGCGGTTTTTGATCATATATAGCCAACACTTCGCTTCAAAACTGAGTTCCAACGAGTGAAACTTATTCCCGTACTTGTACCACTGAGCCTCCTTTCCCGGGACACAGATAATCGGAAGGAATTCCATCCACTGAGTGAAGAGTCTACCATACGCCTCATATCCGTCGTCCATCTCCGCTACGGGACCTGGTAGCTGGTAAGCCCTCCGAATGGCTTCCACAAAGGCATCCACCGGCTTCTTCCTCACGGTGACCATAAAACTCATGTGCTCCGGACTGTTTGCATAAAACTCTCTTACTACCATCGCATTTGCATCATCTGTCTCCTCAAAGAACACATCCAACCGACGCCGCATCAGCTCCTTGTACATCCTTGGACAGTCGAACCGGAGGGATGCTGTATCTATGCCCCGTTCTGGTATTGTCGCCTTTGATTCTTTCTCAGCAAATCCTGAGCCTTAGCGGATACGAACTTGTTGCTATTATAAGGCCGAGTATCAGTGGACGATCAAGCTCTTGATGAACCCGCTTGTCTGTTGGACGAAGATCCTGTGGCTTGACGCTTTCTGGAAGGTGCCATTGTACCTACAACAAGGACATCATTAACGCAGCACAAGAGGTGACCCAACTGTGTTTACTCAGACGTCACCTTTACAATTGGTCACAATTATCATTGCCATTCACTGGGCATTTAAACAAACACTTGGTCGGCATCATGTACCGACTTCCCCAATTAATCAATTTGAACCCCAATTACCACCACAATTGCCCCAAATTCACCCAACTAAGTCAAGAGATACAACTCCACAATTACCACTACCCACAGGCACTAAGTGTACACTACAACTACTTCTAAGAAGAGAGAAGAAAGAACTATGAACTAACAAAAATTAAAAAGAAAACCTAACAAAAATAGAAAAATAAAAGAAATGGCAAAGAGAAAACATACTTGTGGTGTGAGAAAATAGTTAGAAGTGAAGAAGTGTGTTGGGGTTTGAATGAGCAAAGAACTTAGGAGGATGAGAATTTGGAGTAATTTGAGGGAAAGAGAGAGAGGAGGCTATTTTCTTTTTGGGTGGGGAGAGAAAGAGTTTGGAAGATAAGTGTTTTAGGATGAGTAGGAGAGGGGGGGGGGGGTTTAGGGTTTTGGGAAAATACTTAAAGTCAAAATAAAAAAAACTTACACTTACACCTCCCAGCGACCTCACTAGTGCGGTCGTAGCGCGTTCATAGCACGGTCGCGCTAGTTAGACAGTTTTGAAGCCCTTTAGTGCGGTCACTAGCGCACCCGTGCTAGTAGTGTCGAGACGAGGCAAAATGGAGGCCCTTTAGCACGGTCACTAGCACGCCCGTGCTACTCTCGGGCAGAAAGGTCCTTGATTAGCGCAACCGTGCTACTCCAGGCCTCGAAACGTTTTACCTTTTTCTATATTTTCCTTAGTGTGGCTGGATTCCACCCTCGACAAAGCACACCTGCATGTGTTAGTATTTACAACAATTCAACTACTATGCAACTACACTAAAAACACTACACGTTGGGTTTCCTCCCAACCAGCGCCGTAGTTAACGTCGCGGCACAACAATTACAACTCATCAATGGGTTTCCTCACATGAAGCGCTTGATTTAACATCGCGGCATGATGAAGGATTTTTCCATCACTCCTCATTTGTGTATTGGGGGTTCCCCTAGAGTTAGTACCATGCTGTCTCCTTTTTCTTCACTCATACCGAGGTAATGTTTCAACCGCTGCTCATTCACTGTGAATTTGTTCGTCCCATCTTCTGATTCAATCTCTACAGCTCCACTTGGGAACATTTGCACCACTTTGAACGGTCCTGGCCATCAGGACTTTAACTTACCCAGGAACAACCTCAATCTGGAGTTGTATAGCAGCACTAACTCGCCGGGTTTGAAGTTCCGATCATAGATGTGCTTATCATGCATCAACTTCATCCTCTCTTTATATAGTCGAGCACTCTCGAATGCATGGAACCGGAATTCCTCAAGCTCATGCAGCCCATAAACTCTGTTGGTGCCCTCTGTTTCCATGTCTAAGCTCAACTGCCTCAATGCCCACAGTGCTTTATGTTCGAGCTCAACCGGAAGGTGGCATGACTTACCAAATACCAACTTGTATGGTGACATACCAATCGGCATTTTGAAGAGTGTGCAGTATGCCCACAATGCATCATCCAACTTCTTGGCCCAGTCAGTTCTAGTTGCATTCACTGTTTTTGAGAGGACACTTTTGATTTCCCTATTACACACTTCAACCTGCCCGCTTGTTTGTGGGTGGTACGGTGAGGCTACCGTGTGGCTAACTCCATACTTCTCCAACAAGCGTGCAAACGCTCTATTGAAAAAGTGAGAGCCACCATTCGTTGATTATGGCTCGGGGGGTGCCAAAACGGGTGAAGATGTTTTTCTTTAAGAAATTGGCCATTCCATTCGCATCATTGGTTGGGAGAGCAACTGCTTCGACCCACTTAGAGACATAGTCAACGTCAACCAGTATATATTTGTTACCGTATGAGCCGACAAACGGCCCCATGAAGTCGATCCCCCACATGTCAAATACTTCCACTTCTTGGATTGTGGTCATTGGAATCTCATGACGATGGGATATTTTGCCCGTCTTTTGACATTCATCGCAGCTTTGGACCCAATCATGGGCATCCTTGAACAATGTAGGCTAGTACAGTCCTGATTCTAGCACCTTTGCTGTTGTCTGAACTCCTCCAAAGTGTCCACCATATGGTGAAGCATGGCAGGCCTGCAAAACAAAGAGTTAATCTTGATCGGGGATACACCCCCGGATCATATTATCAACACATATTTTGAACAATAAAGGCTCATCCCAATAATACGCCCGACAATCCCGGAAAAAACTTTTCTTTTGAACTGAGGAGAATTCATACGGTACTAGACCACATGCCAAGTAATTAGCAATATCAGCATACTATGGTGTCTCCTCCATTGTTACAGCAAGTAATTGCTCATCCGGAAAAGTCTCAATGATATCTTCAACCTCTGTTCTCTTCTCTGCCCCTTCTAACCTCGATAGGTGGTCTGTCACTTGGTTGTCTGTCCCCTTCCGGTCACGAATCTCCAGGTAAAATTCTTGTAGCAACAGAACCCAGCGAATCAGGCGGGGCTTCGATTCCTTCTTTGTTATCAAGTACCTAATGGTTGCATGGTCAGTATAAACAATAACTTTCAAGCCAATTAAACATGACCTGAATTTGTCGAAGGGAAACACTACAGCGAGCATTTCCTTTTCGGTGACCGTGTGGTTCAGCTGTGCACCACTCAGCGTCCTGCTAGCATAGTAAATTCGGTGCATAATTTTCTCCTTACGCTGCCCCAAAACTGCTCCTATCGCATAATCACTGGCATCGCACATCAGCACAAATGGTTTCTCCTAGTCGGTTGCAACAATAATGGGTGTTGTCACCAGTCTCTTCTTTAGCTCCTCAAATGCCAACCCGTAAACATCAGAAAACACAAAGTGCTGGTCTTTTTCCAGCAGCTTACATAAAGGGTTAGAAATTTTTGAAAAATCCTTGATGAACAGCCTGTAGAATCCGGCGTGCCCAAGGAAACTCCTCACTGCTTTCACTGACGTAGGTGGTGGTAGCTTCTCAATTACGTCAACCTTCGCATGATATACTTCAATCCCCTTTTTGGACACTCTATATCCCAGTACTATTCCTTCTTGTACCATAAAATGGTACTTCTCCCAATTCAGTACCAGATTTGTGTCCACGCATCGTTTGAGCACCCTTTTCAAGTTATGGAGACAGTCTTCGAATGAATCTCCCACCACGGAGAAATCATCCATAAATACTTCCATAATGTCTTCGACCATGTCGGTAAAGATGGCTAACATACACTGCTGGAATGTGGCCGGTGCATTGCAAAGTCCAAAGGGCATTCTCTGAAAGGCAAATATACCATACGGGCATGTGAAGGATGTTTTATCTCTATCTTCTGGAGCTATTGAGATTTGATTGTACCTCGAGTATCCGTCCAAGAAACAGAAATGAGATCGCTCAGCTAACCTGTCCAACATCTGATCAATGAAGGGTAGGGGAAATGGTCCTTTCTGGTGGTTGCGTTTAGTTTCCTATAATCCATGCAAATCTGCCACCTGGTGACTGTACGAGTTGAGATAAACTCGTTCTTCTCATTTTGTACCACATTTATTTCGCCCTTTTTCGGTACACACTGGACGGGGCTTACCCAATTGCTGTCAAAGATGGGAAAGATAATGCCCGCATCCAGCCACTTTATCACCTCCTTTTTTACTACCTCTTTCATATTTTGGTTCAGCCTTCATTGATGTTCCCTAGAAGGTCTGTGCCCTTCTTCCAGAAGAATTTTGTGCATGCAGAAAGCTGGGTTGATACCCTTTATGTCTGCCATGGTCCAACCAATGGCAGTTTTTGCACTCTTGAAACACTTTCAGTAATTGTTCAACCTGCACAGCTAGCAAACCAGATGATATGATAACAGGCAAAGTAGAATTGGGACCCAAGAAAGCATACCTGAGGTGGGCTAGAAGTGGATTTAGCTCCAGTTGTGGTGGTGTCTCAATTGATGGTTTTGCAGGTGGTGTAGCTCTCTCTAATAAATAGAGGGGCTCAACTCGAGGTTCCCTCTTCCAAAAGCCTTGGCCTTCGAGTGCCATGACCCATTCTGCCAACCCTTCGCCATCCAATTCCTCTAAATTTGTCAAACAGGCTTCCAACGGATCTTTGGCATTAAGGGTCTCATCTTCATTATGTAGGATCACATCCACCGCCTCCACTAGTGAGCAGTTTGTATATTCACTAGGTCTCCTCATGGATTGTTGGACGTTGAATATCACTTCTTTATCGTTTAACCTCATTTTTAATTCCCCAGTCTCACAATCAATCAGTGCTATCCCACTAGCTAAAAATGGCCTTCCCAAAATGATGGGAATCTCCTCTTCTACTTGGCAGTCCAGAATAACAAAGTCCGCAGGAAATAAAAACTTCCCCACTTGCACCAACACATCATCAAGAATCCCTGTCGATCTTTTACCCGTGCGGTTAGACAGTTGCAACAACATAGAAGTCAGCCTAGCTCTGCCAATGCCCAACTTTGTGTAGATTGACAAAGGCATCAAGTTTATACTGGCTCCTAAGTCACACAATGCTTTAGCAAAAGATTAACTCCCAATGGTACACGGAATAGTGAAGCTTCCTAGATCAGACATCTTTTGCGCCATGGCCTAGTCACTACCGCATTGTATGTCTGTGTTAGAGTTACTGTGGACAGGTCCTGAAAGTCAAATTTCTGCGACATCAGGTCTTTCATCATCTTTTCATAGCCTGGCATTTCCCTCAAAGCATCCATCATAGGAATATTCAATTGAATCTGACGAAGCATCTCCATAAACTTCCTGTATTGATCCTCTTTCTTTTATTTTTCCAATCTCTGAGGGAATGGTGCAGACATCACTCTTTGTCCACTGCCTGCTGGCTGTTATTTGTTGGAATTTTGTGGCACAAGAGGGGCCACTTGTTCTGCAACTTGTTCACTTTCTTTGGCCTTACCTTTTTCAACCTGGGCTTGTTCAATCACCACTTCCGTGAGTTCTTCTGATTCATCTATCTTAACTAAAACTGGAGTGGTTGGTGTAGTCTCTCTTCTGGGTTGAGCAACCTCTTGCTCCCTGTCTAAATTTATCTCATTCCTAAGACTAACTGCCATCAGCTGATTTAGGTTTTTCTCCTTTGGATTAATGTTTGTGCCAGCCGGTAATGCCCCTTGGGGGCGGTTATTCAAGGCCATGGACAGCTTCCCCAGTTGAGTTTCAATCCCCTTAATTGTTGAATCGTGTACTGCCAACTTTTCCTTCATCTTACCATTCGTGCCAATGAGTTGTTGCAGCATACCCCTAATCTCCATCATGTTGCTATCTTGCTGCTGATGGTGTGGTTAATATGTCAATTGTTGTTGGTTCTGCTGCTAATAGCCTTGTTGTCTCTGATATGGAACCACTTGGCCTTATGGCTGTACACCTCCAGGTTGTGGCATGTTAGGTATGTACTGCTGGTTGGGTGCTGGCCCCCATTATTGTCCTTCTTGCCTCTGACCCCCAAAATTGTTAACATAATTCATATCCTCTCTAGGAACCTGGTTGTCACCTTCTCCACTCCACGAACATACATAAGACTGATTGATGCAAGGGGTACACAGTCCTCCATTTGTTGTATCAACGATATGCACTTGCTTTGTACCCATCTGGTCAATCTTCTTTATCAGTATTCTCATCTGGTTCATGAGTGTGGCTATGTTCTCTGCATGTGAATTATTTGGGTCAAGAGGAACTGAATGCACTATCGGTGTCAGGGTCGTACCTCTCATCATCCATCCTGAATTCCGAGCCATTTTGTCAAGAAAGATTTTGCACTCAGTAAATGTCTTGCTTTATTAAAGCACCCCTAGCTGAAGCGTCTACATTTTCTTTCAAATTGTTCGCTAGCCCCATGTAGAATATCTGGCCGAGCATTTGGTCTGGAATACCATGGTGAGGACACTTCACTAGCATCCCTTTTAATCTTTCCCAAGTCTCCTACAAGGTCTCAGTGGGCTTCTGTTTGTACTGCAATATCTCATCAATCTGTCTTGCAGTATTTTTGGGAGGGTAGAACTTATTCAGAACTGCTTGACTAATTCCTCCCACGTGGAAATGGAGTTTATTGGGAGTGAATTCAGCCAAGTCTGAGCTTCCCCAATCACTAAAAATGGGAACAGTAGCAGCTTGATTGCTTCCGAGGTCACATTTGGTTGCCTTTGGGTCACACAAATCGATAGAAAATTTTTCAGGTGTTGTTGAGGATCTTAAATGTGTGACCCGGTGAATAATCTCTTATTCTGCAGAAGATGCAGCATATTGTCGCTGATTTGGAATGTTTCTGCTTGTATTTGGGGCGCAACAATTGGAGTGGCCAAGTTGTCAGTTGTTGGTTGTGCCTAATGATAGAGTGCAGCTTCTGGCACAAGAGGTTCCACCACTCCATCATTTGGTACAAGAGGTACCCGGTTGTTTGCGTGGACGTTATCCACGTTTTCCATTTCAAGTTGCGGTAAGTGTTTGTCCTCCTTTTCAGCACGGTTTAATGCCCGAAATGTTTTCTCGGGGTCTGAGAGTCCTTCAAGAAGTTCAGCAGTCCTCGAAGAGTTTCTAGGCATACACCTGCATCACACAAGAATTCAAACGTGAGAATTTCAATGAAAAATTATTTAACACCGTGGAAAATTGAGCTAAACTAATAATTCTAGCAATAATTATGAGTTGTAACAAATAACACCGTTAGTTCCCCGGCAACGGCGCCAAAACATGATCACGCCCAACTATGCCTTATAAAATACAAAGCGGTCGTTGCAAATATAATTCGGTTTAAAGTTCGGAGTCAAATCCTCAGGGAACTAACCTATATATTACAACTTGTGGTAATGCTAATATAATCTCAGACAATTTCCGGATGCAAGATTTTTATCAATAAATATTGGGTTTTGTTTAACTAAAGTAAAATAATATTGAAACTAACAATATTCTAGATTAAAGATAATTCAATGGTAAAAAGATCTAGGGTATTGATTTTACCCAATTGCTAGACTAATTCTGACTCTTTTGCTATAATCTCACCATGTTAATCTATGAGGATTATGAGCTATGGGTTACTGTAATTATCTCTCGATCAACTACAACAATTTACTAGAGCATTCTCTCGAACTACTCCAGCTGATAATTTATGTATCTCTAATTTATCTCACCAAAGTTTCGTTATCTCTAACCCCACTTTTAAATTCAATTAATGAATCTCTTCAATTACCCAAAAGTGGTGTTGTTCAACTACAATCTAACCTGGTGTTCTTTCTCAAGCAACACAAAGCAATTAGACACGATTAATCAAGGGCCCATTCAGTTAATCACCATACAAAGCATAGTTGAACAATCTTAGATTAAACCCGGGTCGATTATAACAATATTGAGTCAAAACTTCATCTAACAATTAGTTCCATCAACCCTAGATGGATTGTTTAGCTACTCATGCTAAAATACAAAGAAAGCATAGAATAATTCATCATTCCCAAAACAATGACAAAAGATGGAGAATAGAAAAAACGATAATTGTAGCCTTGTCTTTACATACTTGTTCTCCTCCTCAAAATTGATCTAAAACAAGTGTAAAACCTAGATATACTTTCTTTTGGGCGAGCTGGACCTTTTATAAGTTAAGAGGAATTGACCCCAATCTTCCAATTTTACCCCTAAATTTACCGCGCGCTAGACGGGACTAGCGCGGCCGCGCTAAATGCGATGCGCATTGTCTCTGACTGCTGGGCTAGCGTGTCCGCGCTAATGGAACTTCAATCTGCCTTATGCATTTGGACTAGCGTGGCCACGCTATTGGACGCGCTAGAGGCCGCGCTAATGGCGTATTTTTCTGCCTTCTCTTTTCTTCTTCCTTCTTTCACACGCTCTTAACTACGAGGGGTCTTTCTTGCTTTAACTTAGCTCCAGACACCATCCTAAGTTTTCATAAGCATGACTTGAACCTACAAAACATAAAGTTCCCAATTAGAGCTATTTTAACATCATTTAACCTTCCTAGGAAAGTGAAGCATAATAGAGTTGGAGTATAAATAGACGCTAAACTACATGAATCTAGCCTATTATCAAGCGGCAGCTAGGGAAATAATCATGGCTTGAGAAGTGTGTGGACCTAACCGAATCCGTGGAGCCTGAGTAGCCTGTGGAGGTGCACCTCTCTTGAGCCTGGGACGGTCTCTAATCATGTGGCGGGTATCACCACACTCAAAGCAAGCTCTCGGTGGGCGTGGATGCTGGGACTGGCTCAGGCCTGATCGACTTGAGTGACTGCTGAAGGCTCCCCGTGCAGGAGGTGCACTGGAAAGTGGTTGAGCGAAGTATGCAACCTGAGACCTCGGAACAAACGGAGCACCACTAGTTTTGGAAGTGCTGAATGAAATGACAACTTACATAGCCTCTACCATAACTGGTTGTAGTTGTAGTGTGACCACCACTAAATCCCCCCTCCCCGTACCACGAGGCCTTTTGGCCTCTCTGTCATCTCTCTCACAACCCAGCATACCTTCCAACCTCCGTGCAATCCCTAACACCTTATGATATGGAGTATCTTTCTCCAAATCTCGGGCCATGTTGAGCCTAATACCATAGTTGAGCCCCACAATAAATCAACGGACTCACTCTCTGACTGTAGAAACCAAGGTTGGTGCATATATGGATACGTCACTGAGTCAGACAACATACTCGGATACTATCATAGTACCCTGATGATCTACTCAAATACTGGCCATGCATCCCTAAGGGTCTAGGAAAAAACTCCCTCAACAATAACCCTGAAAACCAAGTCCATATAAGTGAAGCTACATCGGCTTATCCTCTTCGTACACTCACCACCACTGATGTGACTCTCCCTCCAACTAGAATGTAGTAAAAGCAACCCCACTCGTTTCCACAATACCCATGGTGCGAAGAATACGGTGGCACTCCTCAAGAAAACCATATGCATCCTCTGAATCCAAACCACTGAAAGTAGGAGGGTGATACTTCTTGAACCTCTCAAGCCTAATTTGCTCCTCCTTATATGTTGTTGCACTAACCACGGGCTGAACCGGAGAAATAGGTTGTACCGAAGCAACAGGCTATACCAGAATAATTTTTGGGACCTGCTCAACCTAGTCTCGCAGCTTTGGGGTACGGGCCGCAGGAGTCTGAGCCCCTCTCCTAGCCTGAGATGTGGCTAGTGCGAGTGGAATCAACCCCACCTGAGCTTAGGTGCCCAACATGCTCAAGAATTGTACAAGGGTCTTCTGAAGTGCTGGGGTGGCAACAGGCGCATGTCCTCCCACTGGGGCTACTGGTGACTCCTCTGTCGTAGCTCGGTCGGTGCTCTGGATGCACCACAGACCCCTCCTCGTCCTCGGTCTCTCGCGGTTCTAGTAGAGGGTGTAGGTGTCTGATCGTCGGGTTCAGCAGCACGTGTCCTCACCATCTGTGAGAGAACAGAAAGTCAAAGATTTAGTTTTTGAGGTCAACCGATTTGCATGATAAGGAATCAGAGAAGTGAAGTTTTCCTAACAGTTTTGTAACCTCTCGAAGATAAGTACAGATGTCTCTGTACCGATCCGCAAGACTCTACTAAACCTACTTATTACTCGTAACACCTATGAACCTAGAGCTCTGATACCAACTTATCCCGACCCATATTTCCCTCCGAATGATGTCGTAAAACGACTAGGTAAGCCTAACAGTTAATAACAACTTGATAAAAATAATTAATAAAATACTAAAACAAGGTTGAATAACTGATACAACTCCTTAAATAAAATCGGAACAAATATTTTCCCTAACCGTGAAACTGAGTCATAATCTCTACAGAGTAAAACTAGAGTAACTACTACATCACTGCCCGAAAGAAAATACAATAGTAAATGAAAATAAGGGAAGGGGACTTTGACGCCTGCGGACGCCGAGCAAGCATACCTTGAAGTCTCTGTAAAAACAGCTAGCAGATGATCTCTAATGACCGGCACGAGCAGACATACCTGGATCTGCACAAAAATTGTGCATAACATAGTATGAGTACACCACAACGGTACCCAATAAGTATCAAGTCTAATCTCAGTAGAGTAGTGACGAGGTCAGGTCAAGACACCTACTAGGATATAAATAAGCAGTATGAAAATGTAATAAGGGTAAATAATCGAAAGCAAGGAAATAACTGATACGAAACAAGATAATAACATGAAAAAATACCGAAAATTAAATACGGGAATGACATAAAAAAGACAAGTGAAGAGAACCAAAATGATCATGTACGTTCAACAACTGCTAGAACAAAGAAGAGCAACACAACAAGAACATTCTCGCCAAAAGCTCTTTGCAACATGAGATAAACAACAAAATAACACAACGAGGTACTGCCTCGTGTACAATAAGAATCACCAGCGAGTAAGAATAGATTGACTAGGATAATTTAAAACACGATATGGTTGCAATTAAAGCATGCAAATAGTCTAAGTAGCCTAAACTAGTCAAATACCACGTACAACCCGTGTACCCACTCGTCACCTTGCGTACACGGCTTTCATATATCACAAAAGACACAATCAATACCAAATCTTAAGGGGTAGTTCCCTCACACGAAGTTAGGCAAGACACTTACCTCAACTAGGTCAATTCAACACTTGTAAATAACTTTTCCCTTACAATTTGCCTCCACACGGATCAAATCTAACCAAAATCGACTTAATATCATCAAACAACTAGGGAAGTAAGTTGCAATATATAAAGCTAAGATCTTTACACTTTTCTCAAAAAGTCAACAAAAGTCTACCTGGGCCCGTCCGATCAAAACCCGAGTTCAATGGTAGATTTCGGCTATCCATGACCCATCGAGTTCATATATGTGATTAGTTTCAAAATCCTAGTCCAAATCGACTCTCAAAACTCAATTTTTTATTTATCAATAACTTGACAAAGTTTCACATGATTTTGATGTTAAAATTTAAGATATGTTGATGGAATATGATTAGAAATTGATTAGAATCACTTACCCAAAGTTTGTAGGTGAAAATCCCCTCTCCAAATCGCCTCCTACTGAGTCTAGGATTCAAAAATGAGAGAATGAGAGATAAATCCCGGCTTGCAGCCCTTTTGATCAGTTGCAGTTGTAGCAATTTGCGACATGGGTTCGCAATTGCGAAGTATTTCTCACAAATTCGGCCACTGTCACCCCTATAAGGAGGTCGTAATTGCGACTCTGGCTTCGCATTTGCGAAGCCTGTCTCCATCGCAAATGCGACTGTTTTGTCGCAAATGCTAACTACCCTCTGCATGAAGCTTTTCGCAACTGCAAGCCAGGCATCGCAATTGCGATACATGACGCCCCCTGCTAAGCTCGCAAATGCGACCATGGTGCTCGCAATTGCGACACTAGAGGCATAGACACAAGATTTTTGCCAACTTCAGTTCAAAACACTCTAGAGCATGTCCGAAGCTCATCTGAGCTATCAGGGCTTCAAACCAAACATCCACACAAGTCTAAAAACATCATACAAACTCGCTCGCTCGATCAACATATAAAAACAACATCTAAAACTACGAATTGAACACTAAAACGCATGAATTCCAATGAAATTTTCAAGAACTTCTAGAATTACAACTAAATGTCTGAATCCTATCAAATCAAGTCCAAACGACACCAAATTTTACAGACAAGTCTAATACCATACCGGACCTATTTCGAGTCGCAAAATTAAATTTCAAGCTCGATAGCTAAAAGTCAACTTACGGTCAAACTTTTCAACTTCACATTGCCAAATTTCGGCAAATCATCACAAATCAACTTAAGGACTTCCAAAATCAATTCTGAACATACGCCCAAGTCCGAAATCACGATACGAAGCTATCCGAGCCATAAAAATACAGTTCCGGGGTCGTTTTTACAAAAGTCAAAGTTTTGTTAACATTTTCTATTTTAAACTTCTAAGTGAAGAATCAAGGGTCCAAATCAATCCGAAAGCTTCCCGAAACGAAACTAACCAACCCCGCAAGTCATAAAATCATAAATATACATGTATGAAGTTTGAAAAAGAAAAACGAAGCACAATTACACAAAACGACCGACCGACCCACCGTTACAATTTAGAAAGGATCGGTAGCCTCCAATAAGTACAGCGAAAGACCTGTTTGACTTGGCATTTCTGAAGTGTGGGCACACACGGCCATGGGAGGGGGTGAGACTTGAGAGCAATAAACAACAAAAGCAATTGAAGATTTTATAGTAGTATATTCTGTTGTACATAATTTAAACTTAATCTTTTAAATGGAAAACCTCATGTTCCTAAGCAACCATTATCGTTAGTTACTAGCAAAACTTTTAAAATCAAGGGGGAGTACTTTAAAACCATAATTCAGCTCATTTTAGCTGTGGTTGGTGCCGAAACCTAAGTGCTGCGAAGCTACGTACTAATGATGATCTTTGCACTATTCATTAAAAACTATAAGAGGCGTATCGTCGTCCACACGAGCTAAAATCTATGGTATATATATATTGAATGTGTCTGCAATTAACTTATACTATAAGAGTGTTCAGTGTAATTTATCCTAAATAACTTTTGCACTATTAATAATTTTGTTTCCTTAAATAACCAACCAGTGTAACATTAAAATTCTTTAGAAGCTGTTTGAAAAATAAATCCTTTCTTTAGTTACAACCAACGAGGAAAAAAACGCAAGTTCGTCAATGTGCGTTACTTGATGAACGATAAATGTTATCAGATTTAAATTATATACACCTATAACATAAAAGATTTTTAAACTATAATTGCATTTTAAAACGTGACATCAAATTATACCACTTTTATCAGGTCGTCAATCAACGCTTCTCACAAAATTTATTACTTTATAAGTGATCTGATGGTAAATTTCTTTTTTACTTAAATCTTTTAAATTTTTTAAATTGGAGATGGGGCTCATAACACTATGACTGGCCATATCAACTCCTTAAATCTAACGGTACCTTTTGCGAATTTACCTGTTGACAATAAACCCAATGATTACCTTCATTTTCGGTTTAAGCGGAAAAAATTCGGTAAATATGCATATTAATGTACACCTTCCATCCATATTTACTTGTCCACTATTTTAAAAATAAATTTCTATTTTTATTTATCCACTTTAACATATCAAGAGAAAAATAATTTATTTTTTCTATTTTACCTTTAGCGTTAATTAATTATTTTTCAAAGTCATTAATACTATACATCAATTAATATGGATATCATAATAAATAATTCACTTTAGTTATTATTTTTTTAGGGGTATATAAAGTTAATAGTGGACAATTAAAAATGAAGGAAGAGAGAGTAGTAATATTTCCTTTTAATACAAACAAAAAGAATACTTTATCGAACAAAGTAAGAAGATGACTCTTAGACCACTTGAAGTGACTATTTTATGCTTTTAAGAGGTTCAAATTGTCACAATTTGTGCAACTTCCAAGTGTTACTTGACATAAGTCACACAACATTTGAGAAGAAAAAAAATGGAATGGAAGGGTGGGAAAGAGAAAAAAGAATGTGTCGGCAGTGGCATAACAATATTCGTACCGGTCCACAATAAATGATCATTATATCTTTAATATATCTATTAAGAAAATATGAACTCCTACATAAAAAAAAAATATATTCATTAAATTAACTTGAATTAATTGTTACCTTTACACATTGGAATATGTAAATAAGGGCAAATTTTGAAAAAATAAAATTAATTTCTTCTTGATTAAGTAAATAGACACTTATTATGGACCAAAATAAGAACATAAAATGATCACTTATTGTGCGGAAGGAGTACTAAGTTATGCATATTAATGGTATAAAAAATATTTACACAATTATGTTACATTTAAGGGTATATTCAATGATTAAAATAGTTAGATTGAGAATTATGAGATTTCAAGTCTAAATCCAAAGGCAAAATCACTATATGATTTTTCATTATTTGTCCAAGCTTCGGTGGACAGAGCTGTTTAGTAACTGTACTGATGAAAAATAAAAGGTTTCCCGCAAAACTAGCCGAGTTGGGTACAAGCTGGTCCGGCAAAAATATATTTTAAGTATAATGGACAAATAAAAGTGACGGGAGAGAGTAATGGATTACCTGACAAAAATAGTAACTAACTTATTATTACAAACTACACTGATCATAATATAAAAAATGTTTACAGTGTTGTAATATAGTCATATATATAACTTAAAATCAATGAAATACTGTGGTAACTAGGTGAAAACATGGAATTTTGTATGGTCTTCTAACAACATTAATATGGTATTCAGCCGGGAAATGCGATTTTATGCTGGAGAAAGGAGGAGCAACATTTGATGTTTTTTCCCCTAGTTTGAGAACAATGTAAAAAGTGATCAATACTTTCACTTGTAATGGAAGTTGAGCCCTCAAAACATGTATCTGCTATTTAACATGTTTTCTTGTATATCTGTATATTACTAAAAGTAAAAGATTTTTAAAAAATTAACACCGTATAGCTATTCTCAAACTTATTGCCACACACACACACACACACACACACACACACACACACATATATATATATATTGTATTTATGTTATTGAAAATGTCGAAATAAGCTGACTTATAAATAGGAAGATGAAGAGATAAGGGGCGAAGGATCATGATATTCGGAAAGATTTATGTTCATTCGTTTTGCTTGCAGAGCGGTAGACCAAAAAGAAGAAGCGACTAGTGGTTACTCGCGATCCGAAGGACCTCTTTTCCACTCATAGAGAGATCCAATCGTCAAAATCAATAAAAACGCCATCATGGACCAAAATCCAAATGGATCAATCTTGTTGGGAGGTACAGGTACTTCCAGATACAAGAAATATACAAATTTTCTATACTTTTACAGCTCCCAGATATAGATAGTTTCGACCGCGAGCTAAAAGTGATTTTCGCCCAAGATTAATTCAGCAACATAAGGCAAAGCCCATGGTTAACTGTTGGCAAACCAATATTAAACCCTTGTTCCAATTTCTACAAATAAAACCATGCTAAAATGAAATTTAAAAGTTGATTGTATACTTTGAGATCATATAATACAGTGTAACATTTTGGAGACAAAAAAGAGGAGAGAATAATATTACACTTTCTTTTTATAACCATATGGTATATGAAACCTATTAACTCGAGTACTTCATATTCACGCTACATTTGGTCCAATATTTAAAAGAACATTAAAATGTGTTTTATCATGAATTTCCTCATTTTTAAGGCTCGAACTTGAAATATTCAGTTAAAAATAGGAATCTCATCCATCTCACAATATTCTAGGTAATAAAATAATATTGTTTTTATCAATATGCAATCTTTTTTGTAACACTATTTAACTAAACAAGATAAATAAATCAAGGATGGTCAAGATATCTCTCGATTAATTAGAGCCCGTTTATTCTTTTTACTTTTTTCTGAAATCAGTGTTTGTTCATAAAATTTTCAATTTTCACTTGAAGATGCATTTTGGAAATTTTCGAAATTTTGAAAAACTCCAAAAATCTATTTTTCAAAATTTTCACTCAAATCACTCACAAAATTCAAAAACAACTCAAAATTATATTCATGTCAAAACACAACTCTAAATTTCAAATACCATTTTTACTTGAATTTTTTTTTTCACCTTTTTTTGAAATTTTACAATTCTTGTGTCCTAATGCCCAAAGAACCTATACAATTAAATATCTCACTCTTGGGCAGGTGCAGGAGTGATTTATAGGGTAGTTTTATGGGACGCGTAAACTCATGGTCTTTCCACAAAATTAGGTATTTACGCATGCATTTTCTAAAATTAGTTTAATATTATATGTTGGCGCTCATTCTCCACAAAAGCTGAATGATGACGCAATTGGTTGAATACTAAGTTATTTACCCAAAGGAACAGAGATTAATTCCTACTAAACTCCTTTTTTTCCTTTCTTTAACGGCATATCCATTTAAAAATCCTAGATCCGACTCTTGACAATTGCCATTATTCACAGACCAAGGATGCTCAAGTTTCAAACTGACCCCATCTTTATTAGAAAATCATTTGAAGTAATAGAATTTTGATTAATTAAGCTACAAACAGAATTTTTAAAGTATTATTTAAAATAAAGATCATAGTAGCTTTTGTCATTTTTAATTAAAAGAAAACAACTGGAGGTCAGAGAATCAATGCAGAAATTGAGAGTAGAGAGAAAAAAGAAAAAAGAAAAAAGAAAAGGTGTTTCAGTTGTATTTCCTTTTCCATACCTAATCACTGACTGCATAGTTGTTATGCCTATATTTACGGTGACTCTCATGGCTTCATTCATGCTGTGGGATCCATTGAATGTCATTAAACAGTTGGATTAGGACCTAAGTCTTCCACTAAACAATTCATTAATAATGTTTTCCCTAGAGTTGTGAAGTCATCTTAGCTCCCGTTTGGCCATAGAAAAAAAAAAATTTTGTTTGTTCATGTAATATTAGCTTTTGAAATTTTTTTTTTTTTCAAATTTCAAAATCTGGTTTAGAGTAATTTTTGGGTGAAATTTTTTCGTCCACTTATAAAATTTCAACTTTGTTCTAATAAAATATATGTCCAAACACAAAATTAACTTCTAAAAATTATTTTTCAATACAACTTTAAAATTCTTTTTCTAATTTCTATCAAAGCTATTTTAAACGCTAGGTTAGTAGAGGAGGTGTCTTGTTCTTGAAGTTTGTAATTGCTGCGTAAATTATTACTGTTTCCGGTCTTAAAGGTAAGTCGTTTTGATAAACTGGATTTGTTTCAAAAGAGTTGTCGATTTGGAAAAGAAAAAGTTATTTATTATACTTTTTTTCTCAAGATCTATCTTACTATTTCAATTCGTTAACCATTAATTAAATAATAAGACGATTGATAAAAAGTAACTTTTACAAATATTATTACAATATATGCAGAGGCGAATCTAGGATTCGAAGTGGTGGGCACATCACTATCGAATAAAAATTTGAGCAAATACTGGAGTGAAAATCAAACTCAAGCAACATACTAAAAGTCAAGTTTTGCCCCTCGGAACAACCGTTGCAGCCGCCTAAACTTTAAGATTTAGTGGTTGCCAATCAAAATATATACTTGTTATGTAAGATATATATATTTTTTTTTTTTGAAGTACTGGGGCAGTAACCCTCTTACCCTAAAAGTAGGTCCGCCTTTAGATATACGGCGATTAAATGTCTTTTATGAAGAGATACGCGAGAACCTTAAATAAAAGTAGATAATATGGCCAAATTAAAGTAGCAATTTTCTTCAAGGGTATAAGAGGTGAAAGAGAATTCGACCATATAGTAAAAATTTATTCATATACTGACTAATGTTTATAGTAAATTATACTAATTTACAATAGTATATTGTTAGTCTTGAGAAATGGACCAAATGGTGGTTCCTTGGGTTAGTTCTTCACAAAGTCTCTTCTGGTAAGAATAAATATAATGTTAAGTTACTTCTTACAGAATAGTTTCCAAATCAAGTTTTGAGAGAGAACATATTTTAATGTTTTTCTCTAATCTTGAGATGAAGGATAAACTACCACTTGATGACAATAATATTCGCTAAATACAAGAAACATATCATTAAGCAATCAAAAATACTTATGATACAAGATTCCTGCCAAAATTTACTTTAATTTCCTATATTATCTTGACTATATTCATGCATTAATCACTGCATATTACTCTCTTAATTTGTTCATTTTTACTCGTTCACAATAGACTTGGCACGTCCCTTAAGATATGATAAATGAAGTACATATTTTATCATAATATTCATAATAATGATAATATTTTAAGAAGTCTTGATAGTTAATTTGGGAAATAAATAGTTAATGATTAGGGTAAAATAAAATAAAAAAGAATTGATTTCTTTTTTCATTTGTTAAAATTGACAAAAAAATAAAAATATATTTTTAGTATAGTGAACAAGTAAAAGTTAACGAAGTGAATACTAATTTAGCAAAGATTCAAGTTATAAAAGTAATTAAGTGTAAAGATTCTTTACAGTATTATTAATTATTTAACTTATAATAAAGTGTTAGTTATTATTTTAGTCAAATGTTTATTGGAGATATACATTTAATTATCTTATAAGCGACAAATTTTTTGTGTAATCTTTTTAAATAATTAATACATAGAACTTCAACTCAATTAGGAATTAGAGTATTTTGACCTCTCTCAGTTGTGTTTTACAAAATTGCACGAATGGTACAAGAGTTGTATCACCAACCTTACCCAAATAAATTAAGTTCAAACCACAATTATTGCATTTTAATTACAGAAAGTCTTTCTTTCATTAGGTACCTAGCTGCCAAACGTTATCCTTACGAATATACTAGTACCTAGAAAGAAAAGAAATCTACAAACCTAAATCCGGTATATTATTATCAAAATTATTAATACTCAATGAGGACAGACTAGGTTAGATAATACGTAGAAATAATGGCATAATGATCAATATATTTAAAGACATCTTAGTGGGCGTTTGGACATAAGAATTATAAATAATTCGGAAAAAAAGTGAAATTTTTTTCAAGTAAAAATAGTATTTGAAAATTGAAGTTTTATTTGAACATGAATATAATTTTGGTTTGTTTTTGAATTTTTGTGAGTGATCTGAGTGAAAATTTTGAAAAATAGTTTTTTAGAATTTTTTAAATTTGTGAGAAATTCCAAAATTCATCTTCAAGTGAAAATTGAAAATTTTATGGCCAAACATTTAAAAAAAAGTGAAAATTTTTCAGAAAAAACTGAATTTTTTTTATGTCCAAACGGGCTCTTAATATACAACACTAATTTCTATACCTTGCGCTCTGAAGATTTATTTTGCACTATTAAATCATTTAAAATACAACTATAAATAGCCGTATATAAAAAGTAAAATTAGTGACATGAAAATAAAACAATCTTATGTTTTGTTACATATTAAAATATATGCTTATTATTCATGTATATAAGTTATTTCATCTGTCCTAATTTAAGTGACGCAATTTTATTTTAATCTGTCCGAAAATAATGATATATTTAACTTCTAAGTTTACCCTCAATGAAGAGGAGCCATGGAACAATTATAACTATAAATAACCGTCTACAAAAGGTAAAATTAGTGAGTTGGAAAATAAAACAATCTTATCTGTTGTTACATATTGAAATATAGGCTTATTATCCATGCATGTAAGTTACTCCTTCGATCTGTTTCAATTTATGTGATTCATTTTTCGTTTAGTCTGTCCGAAAAAAATGATATTTTTAACTTCTAATTTTACTCTTAAAGAAGGGGAGCCATGGAATGGTAAAGTTGTCTCCGTGTGACCTATAAATTATAGGTTTGAGCCGTAAAAACAGTCACTAATGCTTGTATTAGGGTACGTTGTCTACATTATAACCCTTGGTGTGTTGTTCTTTGTCGGATCATGCGTCAACACGAGGATACCTTGTGCATGAAACTCGCCTTTTTAATTTACCTTTAATGAGATATTTTACTGCCAAGTAATTATTTATATGGCTTATTTTAGATTATAAATTTTAAAAAAAAATTCCTTAAGTTTTTCCTATCAAACTGCATCGCATAAAATGGGAGGAAGAGTTAAATCCTAAGGCAATTTGGTCATTTAACTAAACCCAAAACTTCATAAAATAAGCACGAATATTGTTTGTTTTGTCCCCATGAGTAGTACGGCTATTGCTATATAATATGGCCATTCACATCCATCAATTCAACAACCTTCGCACAAACAAGAGAGAAAAAGACACTCTTTTTTCTTTCTCAAAAATTTGATTGATCAATTCTATCAATCAAAGATATGGGAAACAGTCTAAGGTGTTGTTTGGCTTGTGTTCTTCCTTGTGGAGCTCTAGATTTAATTCGTATTGTACACTTAAATGGACATGTAGAAGAAATTACAAGTCCAATTACAGCTTCTCAAGTTTTGAAAAATTACCCAAATCATGTTTTGAGTAAACCATGTTCTCAAGGTACAATGGCTCGCCGGATTTTGATCTTGTCGCCGGAATCAGAGCTCAAAAGAGGTAGTATATATTTCTTGATTCCGGCAGCTTCCGTGCCGGAGAAGAAAAAATCCGGCAACCCTATCAAGAAATCATCCAAAAGTATTAAAATTAAGAAATGCCACGTCAGCATCCCCGACGGTGATCGAGATTTAAGCGATAGTACGACGTCGAAAATGAAGAAGTCGTCATCTCGTAGGGACCGCCGGAGCGGTAAGGTTGCTGTATGGAAGCCTCATCTAGAAAGCATTTCCGAGGACTAAGTGTGTTTGATACGACGAAAGTTATTTTTGAGAAAAATATTTTCTCTCATACATATTTTGGAGGAAAAATCAAACCTTTTTTTATTTACCCTTTTGAAGGGTAATTTCCTCTTCTTCTTTTTTTCTTTTCTTTTTGTGGATATATTTTCCTTTTTTTGTTTATTTTTTTTAATTTTTATTTTCCATCTGCATGTAATAATAGCAGATTCGGATTAAGAGCGATGTTTAGCCTAAGGAGATTTACAAGAGAGAGATAGAGTGATTTTGAAAGTTGTACTCAAAATGAGGAAATGGTACTTTGAAAAGTATCTTTTTGTTTTTCCTCTTTCTTGTAAATTTATGGGGCTTCAATATAACTTATGCGTTGTTATAAATTGTAATTATTCTTTCTTGACCCCAAGATCAAAGCAAATAAGTCAATTTTCATCTCATTTAAAGTAAAGGGACCCTTCGGGTTTTCCAGTTGGTTTCGAGGGCGGAGGGCGATCATCCGTATCGATTTTCTCTTTAATGTTTTCTGGGTTCAGCTTATTACATAAAGTTTGCCTAGTGCGATTTATATCTCATGTGTGGTTTACAGGCCAGGGGCAAAGCCACGCTTAAGTTAGGGTGGTCAATTTGATCACCCTTTGTTGGAAAATTACACTGCGTATATAAGTAAATTATTAGGTTTTAGAGGTACATAATATATATCGAACATCTTTTGTCGGATATCTTTTTAGTTATTTCTAATTTGAACACCCTTCAGGAAATTTCTGACTTCGCCAATGTTACAGGCTATTACAAAAAGGGAGGTTTACCCAATACGCACAGACTGCTCACCTGAAAGTTAGAGATTATAACGGATGCGAGTTTCCCCTCTTACAAAAAAAGGAAAAGAAGTAAAGGGTATAAATTTGATTTATAGGAGCAGTCAGAGATCTAAAATTTAGACATAATGTGCACCTGATGTATCATAATTTTTTGCACTACTGTCCTTCATAGGGGCGGATTTAGAGGAACGGAAGCGTGTTCACTCAAACCCCTTTCATCGAAAAATTATAATGTATATTTAAGGTAATTTTTTTTTTTGTATATGTTATGTTTTGAATCATTTTAACACAACCCAAAAGCATAGCTTAGTGATAAAAGTGATTCAAAATCTTTGTAAGGTCATTGGTTCTATTTCCACTGATTACAACGTTGGTCCTTCATTTTGCAGATTGGGTTAATATTTTTATTGTCAAATATAAACCGTAATTAGCTTTGGGATTAATGTTTTTTAGATTAGGATGAGTAGGTTTTGGAGTCATGTCATGGGCACCTATGTAGGCCAAATTAGGGGGGGAGGGACATGGATGATGGAACTATTCAATGTATTCTCTTTCTTTATATAACAAACTTAAAAATCTGGTGATTTAGCTGTCATATAATAAAATAGATGAATGTCAATGATTGTTTTGATAGTTAGCTTAGTAAACGATCTCTTTCCAAGAAACAACCATTGTGGTTAAGTGATAAGCACCTTTTATGTGATAAGCATATTTTATTTAGAAGTTTCGAGTTCGAATATTAAATATAAAATTATTTTCGTTAATAAGGAGGATTGTATCAACTAAGATTTTTTTTTATGTGAATTTAAATTTAATCGGACCTCACCAAATACAAGATATGGAGTAGAAAACGAAAGAACAATTTCCTCTTACTTCTAGTGTAAAGCAATTAATGATCCAACGAAAGAGTTAATTTATCTATAGCAATCATAGAATCATAATTAATAACCATGTGTAATGTTGGTCAAAGTGATCATAACCGGCAGCAATAGGCTTACGTGGGGTTCCTTTTTGGCAAAGAGTTCTTTCTATAATTATAAATAAACATCTTAACTAATGCTATATATTAAGGACGACTATTTAACGTGTATGGACTGATAATTTAAAGATCTAATTATCATTTAAATCTAGTTATCATTTACTAATTCTAATATTTAAGATAAAATTTACCTATAAGTAATTTGTAAGTGATCTAATTGTGTAAATATTATATACTTGCTAGTAGTACTCAATACTTAAAATCATAAATATTATAAAGTGTTTGTATTCTATGTATTGACTGTTAAAAAGTATATGCATAATCAAGTCACCCAAAAGGTAATTATACATAATATATTTAATAACATTAATTGGTAACCTAGATTAAATGATAAATAACTTATTTATAACATGTTAAACAACACTGAATATATAAAGAATCATTACACTGATAATGTGTATAACTTAAAATCCGATTCATAAATAAATATGTTGACAATTTCTTTCTTATTTCTATGTAAATTAATAAATTAGTTATTTAACAAAGAGTTAATTTAATTATGTATAGCAATCATAGTATCATAAATAACCATGTGTAATGTTGGTTAAATTGATAACCAGCTTCGGTGGATGTTTAATCGTCTTGCAGCTTTATGTTTAGGCAAAAAGTTCTATCTATAATTATCAACATCTCAACTAAAGTTAAAAATCTTAAATATGTTTATTATATTGATACAAGTTGTGTGAAGCATTTTGTTAGTCTGTTCAACTACCTTAAATATGTTCTTAATATTTGTTCTAATTAATAATTAAGCTAGTTATTACTACTCTAGAATTAGGTTCATTAATATTATACAATCCTCATGATATTAGCTTTTAACACCAATTTTTTCAAGCAGCGAATAGTTCGAGAGAAGAATTACAGAAGAAGAAAAGTGATCTATCGAGATTTGAAATGATCTTTGTTAGGATTCGAACCTTACACTTAAGCAACATATATAGGAAACTAAATTACTCCATTAGAACATAACTCCAACCTTACCTTTTTATATCTTAGATATTTATATCTCCCATTACCTATGTTCAATATAAAGTCTTTTATGAACTTTTTTCATGGATATGTACATATATAATATTCTATATATGCTAGCTTAGCAAATGTCACATCACCACCTAGGAACGTGATAGGATGGGTGAGTCGCTTTCACATTAATCAGAACTCGATGGAATAAAAAATTCTCAACAGGGAGTGCTTTCCTCTTTCACTTACTCGGTTTTTTTGCGGGAAGGCCCTTCTAGAATTACGTTTAACGTCCCTTTATGACTTTTTTGATCGGTGCCTCGGGTCGGTAGCTGGGCTCCGGGGCATTACTAGCACGGCTACTATCGACCCGAGCCCAAAGAAGGAAAAGAACGCTATTCACAACTTAGTCTCTCAGAGGCCAGCTCGTTGTAACCCTAAAACACGGCGTTAGCGGGATTGGGCTCCCCCTGCAGAAATACAACAAACATGGGACAGCGGGGAATGATGACCCTTCTCAAGCCTGAGGCCTAAGTTGGACTTTCTCTTTCTGCTATTAAATGACTCTAGCAAAGTGAATTTGTACCTAAATGAATCCCATGCTACATGAATCTGAATTAAGCGGATAGGTAAATTTCAAATATAAGAGGTTTAAACAAAAAAATAGATGACACTAGAGGCGGATCTAGAATATGTGTGTGTATAGATTTAATATTTAAGGTTCTTAACACCGGAACTTGAACTTATCATATATTCAAATACTATGGGTTAGACTGACTTTTTATTATAATTGTACTGAATATTTAAACATGTATTTATATTATGTATCAAAAATATTGAGTTCAGATGGATTCGATGCAGCATTCTGTCACAACTCGGAATTCCCACCCTCGAGACGGTGATGACGCCTAACATTTCACTTGCTAGGCAAGCCAATGTAGAATAGTTTTTAGCTATTTTTAACAAATCAAATTAACTGATACCAATTAAACTGAAATAGAGTGAGAAAAACTATAATAACCGCAATATCTAGATACAATCCCAGAACTCGTGTCATAAGTGCATACTAGAATAATACAGATAATGGTCTGAATGAAAGTAAAACTATCTTAAATGAAATAAACAACTAGGATAAGATAGAAGGGGACTTCTGGGCTGCGAACGCCGTGCAACTGTACCTCAAGTCTCTGAACAAGCAATCAATCCTAGCAATCTACTGACAGCCGTTAGGATCGACTCCAAAATCTGCACAAGAAGTGCAGAGTGTAGTATGAGTACAACAGACCCCATGAACTCTGTAAGTGACGAGCCTAACCTCAACGAAGTAGTGACGAGGCTAAAACGGGCCACTTACAATAACCTGTACGCAGTATAAGAATAATAAAAGGAAAGAAATACAGGAGAAGTAAGGCAGTCAACTTATGAAAATAAACTCAATCATCGAAATCGGTAAAATCATAAACATCAGTCCTCAGAATCTCGTACGAAAACACTGAAATCTAACACAATGCACAATGAATACAAAACACATTATCTATTGCGGCGCACAATCCGATCCCACCGTACAAACTTAATCCTCCCATATTTCACCATATCAATATCAAGAATAACATGTAAAATCCGTTGCGGCGCGCAACCCGAACCCGCCATATAATCAGAATCAATATCATATTCCTTCCTTATTTCACCCTATCAAAATCACATATAAAATTCGTTGCGGCATGGAGCCCAACCACAGTACAAACACAATCCTCCCTTATTTTACTGTATCAATATCACATATAAAATTCGTTGCAGCGTGCAACTTGATTCCATCATATCAATATCATTCCTCCCTTATTCCTACCGTTGTGGCGTACAACCCGATCCATAAATAAAAATCAATAATGTAATTAACTCAACAATTCAAATAACAAGAATTTCTACAATTAAAGAATATGAAAGCAAATTTATAAAGGAACCTCGTACCAAATCAAGAAATGCTGCAAGTAATACTAAGCAACAAGACAAGCCAAATATATGACCGTTAAGGCATACGAGTAAGACAATTAGCAAGTAGCAACTAATCATGGAAGAAACTTACATTTTAATGCGAGAATAATAAGTGACAAGTAGCAAGATAAGGCACAAAAAGCAATTAAAGCATGTAACAGTTAAGACAATGAATAAAATAATTGATGAAATACGGGAAAGCATGGAAACCAAGTATTTTGACGGAATATATACACTCGTCACCTAGCATTTACGCTGCTACACATGTAATTCACATAGCACATAGCTCAAGGGTTCCTAACTCTCTCAAATCAATGTTAGACCTAACACTTACCTCGCTCCGCAAGCAAATCAAAGCTCAACCGAGACCTTTCCTCTAAAATCCGCCTCCAAACCAATCGAATCTAACCAACATCGACTCAATAACATTAAATAATGCTAGGAAAATCAATTACAATACATAAAGTTAAGAACTTTACATTTCTCCCAAAAAGTCAACAAAAGTCAACCCCGGGCTCGCATGGTCAAAACTCGAGATTCGAACCAAAACCCAATTACCCATTCACCCCTGAGCCCGATATGTAATTAGTTCGAAATCCGACATCAATTTGAGGTCTAAATCTCAATTTTACAAAAATCCCAAATTCTTCTCAAATCCCTAAATTTCTACCATGAAAGAACATAGATTAAGGTTAGAAATTAGCAGGTTTTGATGGAAATGGAGGAAAACAAGTTAAAGTATATAAACTATGAGAGGGAGATGATATTTCTCTTCCAAATAGCCTCTAGGCCGAGCTCTAATGAAACGATGGTGAAAAATGGGTGAAATCCCGTCTTCGGGATATTTAATAGACTGGGCGTCAGGGCTTCTTCGCGTTCGGGAAGGGCCTGCCGCGGTCGCGAAGTACAACAACCAGAATGGCCTACGCATTCTCGAGGTTCCTCACGCGTTCTTAAAGGCTTCTCCTCCAGGCGTTCACGTTCGCGAGTCAGAGCTCGCGTTCACATAGAGCAAACCCCTAATCCTCCTTCCCAGATCCCTCAACACTACACATTTGTGAGAGGTTGTTCGCGTTCGCGAAGGGCAACCCTCCAAAGCTTCGCGTACACGTACTAGCCATCGTTTTCGCGATGAAGAAAAGCCTCCCCAGTCCAGATTACTCTTCACGATCGCGAAGAGGAAGACACCAGATGACCGCAGACTTCCAAAAACCAGCAATTTCCAAGTTCAAAATCATTTGTAGCCTATCCGAAATCCACCCGAGCCCCTCGGACTTCAAATGAAACATGCACACAAGTGTAATAACATCATACAAACTTGTTCGCGCGATCAAAACATCAAAATAACACCTAAAACCACGAATCGGACACCAAAATAATTGGAAATTTCAAACAAACTCAAGAATATGAGATTTTACAACCGGGCTTCCGAATCACGTCAAATCAATTCCGTTTTACATCAAACTTTGCAGATCAGTCATAAATACCGAAATGAACCTATACCATCGAAATCAGAATTCGAACCCGGTAGCAACAAAGTCAACTTATGGTCAAACTAAGAAATTCTTTAAACCTTTAAATTGCTAGTTTTTAACAAATTACGTTAAATCAAGTTAGAGACTTCCGAATTCGATTCCAGGCCTACGTTCAAGTCGCAAATCACGATACGGACTCACTGGGACCGTCAAAATACTGATCCTGGTCCGTTTATATAAAACGTTGACCGTAGTCAACTCAAATGAGTTTAAGGCACGATTTCACATTTTCATCAATTTTTTCGTAAAAACTCTAAAAAAAAAGGACACAGACAGTGCACATAAAATCGAGAAGTCTACACGGAGCTATTCGAGGTCACGAAACTCAGAAATGAAAGGTAAAATTATAAATGGCCTATTGGGTTATCACACATCCGCCTTTGGAATGCACATCAACTTTAGAGTGTTATCGCTATCTAAATAAAAAAAGAGTAGCTTGGTCTACAAGGTATATAATGTTTACGCGTGATATGGCGAAAGACTGCATACTCTAATGAGTGTGATGTAGATAGCCTAACCTAATACAAATATTAATAATTGCTCATAAAATTCGAATTCATAATTTATAGGTCATACAAAAATAATTTTATTGTTGCTTCAAAGCTCTCCTTCAATATAAGCATGTGAGTATCGCTTATAAAAAGATCTAAATGTGTGAGTATCGACTACTCACAAGTACAAAATTATTGAAGATGGAAGAAGTAGGGATGGGGACAAAAAACGCTCCTACCAACATTAATTTCAATCATCGATATCTTGAAATAATTGAAACGTACAGTAATACATGCATGCATACATCCAAAAGCAGGCCGCAAGGCGACGAGTCCACGTTACAGCCGAAAATAAATAATAATAATAATAAACAAATTACTGAATAATTAATTAAAATAGCTGGCCAAATACCATTAAACAAAATATTATGGCTCAGATCTCACATGTATTCCCTTTCTCCCCCACACCCTTTACTCTTATTTCCACAGCTTCTTCGTCCCGTCCTGTCTTTCTAAAATTCCAAGCCATCTTACAATTTTTTTTCGGAAATAATACGGATTCAGAATATAAATTTTTATGAGTTCGATCTTTAAATTTTTTAATATTGAACTTTGTATACAGTCGAAATTAGATTCGCCTATTGTGTGACTAATCGAGACTGAATCGTGACAGGTTAAAACTCGATCTCGGGTTATATCGATCCAAGGGATGAAGTCAAATCATTGAGCTCATTAACCTAGGACCAAACAAAATCGAGACCAAAAAGATCAAGAGAAATTTGTCGAGCCGAACAACATAAGGCCGAAATATCCGCGATCGGTTGTAGATGACAGTGCAAAACTCGGCACATATCAAGGAGAGGCCAATTAGCAGATCATGAGATTTTTACCTTATATACAATTGTATCAAGAGTAGGACACCCCTTCTATATAAATAGAGAGTCTAATCATTTGTAACACACATTGCAATACGCAACACAAAACAATATATTGTAATTTCTAGCCCTTACCATCTTGTTATTCCGTTCTTACATCAGTTGAGATATTTCTTGGTTCGAGGGTGATCGAACTCGAAGGCCAAGGTTGTTCAATTAATGTGGTTTGTTCTCTTATCATAAATTTCAATATATTTATTTTCTAAATTTGTATTAAGTTATATCATGTATCCTTAAAACCGCGTATAAATTCAATTGTTATCCGATTTGAGGGCAATATAACTTATTATATTGAGTTATGTGCTAATAAAAAAAAGTTAATTTGGTGTACAAAATATTTTTCGTTCACGCAGGATTCATAGAAGAGCCGCACCCTAATGTTATATGTAGGTAGCCTATCCTGATATGAGCATATGTGGCTGATTCCACAGCTCAAATCTGTGACCTATAAATCACACGGAGACAAATTTATCAGGGGCGGATGAACCTTTATGCAAGTGGTGTCATCCGCACCGCTTCGCCGGAAAATTTAACTAAATATGTATCCTGAAAAATTTATAATATTCTAAATAAGTTATTATAAAGAACGAAATGACAGTACTTGTCAACATGCCCGTCCCGATCCGTTGGTTAAGCAGCTAATTTGAGTGGGAGGTGAGGGGTTCTAATCTCAACAGTTGGATATGAAAGTTAATCTAACTTGGAATAATTGATCAACGAGGCGAAACCACGTCTACACGGGGAAAAACTGTTTTAAGTTCATTGAAACTTATTTAAATTTGAGTAGCTGTGTGATGCCTTATATAAATATATACGTACTATATAAGTCTTTATGAATACATTTCAAAAAGCGAAAACTCGCCGAAGAAATTTATAATGTTTTAGTTGTATTGCGTCTTATTAATAAAATTTGAATCTTTTCTTTTTAATATAGCATCACCATTATATTTGTTCATTTATTCGCTTTTTTAAATGTCAACACCGTTTACGAAAATATTTGCATACCGCATACGCCCCTGAACTTTACCATTGCTCCAAAGTTTCCGGTGCCCTTTAAAATTATATGCAAGCGATATCGACTTATTATTACAATATAACTTGTTTAACTTGTATATAGGTTAAATTGAGAGCTGGAGGGTGTGGGTACACTAGTGTCTTATGTTGCAACCAAACACACACACGCGCAAATATACCTGATCGTCAAGTAATAAGCTAGTGAGTAGAATATCGTTATCACAGAGATTTATGATTAACTTTTGACTGATTCAAACTCAAACAACTTATCTATTCAAGAGATTTTTCTTAAAATTTGTAGGTAATTAATCAATAATCAAAGAAACTATCTAGTAGTTAAATAAACTAGAGATCAACTAAAACACTTGAGCTATTTTGCATAAAATCAGTAGGAGAGTATACTCGAGGATCATAGGCTAACTAACAATCTTGCTGCGTTCTTGGCTTAAACTAACTAATGATTTATCTGGTTTGTTGGTTGATAAAGTTAATATTACTCGTAAATCTGTCGAGTTCTTACTCGCCTATCAAGGTAACTTAATACCTATATGTATATGGAATTAAGATTAACAAGAACGCATTTACACTTCCTGTATTTCAACCAAGCAAGACAATTAGGTATATTTCTATCCTAATTGAGAATCCGTTTTCCGATGCCCGAATTCAAGAAATTACGCTATTTAATCCTGTATGCAATCTAAAATTCCCACTTTCGAGTTCAACTCTAGATCCGTAGGTAGTATTTCACTGTTAGCTACGCAACAAAATAATTAAGAATAAAATTAAATAAATAACCCAATATGATAAAATCAAACTCGTCAATTTAAACTTCAAACATCAACATTCATGTAGCAACCATGACCCCAAAATAACAAAGTTCTTAGTCACTCATGTTCATAACAATCATCAAAATAATATTTTCAAACATAAAATGTATGAATATTAGAAGACGAATGGAAGAGTTGATCAAATTCGTGCTCCCGAGTGTTTCACACTTTCGTTCCTCTCTCCATGTAGCATCCTCCTTGCCAAAATAGGTTTAGTTTTGCTTTTATATGAGTTGGGGGCGACTTGTGGTCGAAATAACCAAGTCCAGGGCAAAATAGGACACTTTCACGTCACCAGCGCCTAGGGTAACGTGGGGCACTAGCCCTGGCGTGGGGTTTTTGAAGTTTCTATTTTGTGCGTCACAGGTAGCGCCCCACACTGCTTGTGGCGCTACACTGTGCACTTTTCCCTTTTCTTCCCATTTTCTCTTCGATTCTGGCACCTTCGTCCCAAATTGCATCCGGATGATTCTTACACATAGAAATATCACAAATTAGCATGTATTGTTATATTATACACCTGAAATATACGAGACATGACTAAAATGCGAGGTAATAAACATAAAAATATGCATACTTTAATAAGAATATCAACACCCCAAACTTGGACTCTTGCTCTTCCTCTAGCAATAGAACTATAACTACACCCCAAAACGTACATCTCACTAGGAAAGAGAAATTCAAATTTAACTCAATCGCACACTCTACCTTTTGACTATGGTCGATACCGGCAATCAAGCATGAACACACGAATTTCACATTCTTCCGCTTTTTAAATAAGCCTAAGTATACACAATGTGATTCAACCAACTCAAACAACCTATCCACAACCACCCTACCTCAAGAGTCGACTTGTTACCACTAAGCACCCTCAACTTGCGCACTCACCGATAAGAGAAGTTTACAACATTACCAATCCTACACGAGATCAAGTGCTCTTACCAGAAGCAAAAGAGTGAATATAAAAGTAGACCATACGTTCAAATATGCCATTGAACATAAATTAAGGACATCAAACAATTGAACAAAATTCGCTCACTCTCACAAAGAATTTCATGTGCATCCCGTGGTCGTACCATAAGCTTGCCCAGTGTACATCTCTACTAATCTAAGCTAGACAAATCTAGAACCAATTAGGACTTTAAGATTGTAATATCGGCTAAGGAATGGGTAGGATAAATTTAGGAATAGTGACTAATCTTTCGAAGCACTTTAATGCATTAAATTCAAGAATCAGGCACTTTTCTTCTCAACCAATTCACTCGCCACAAACCATACTTAATCTAGCCCTTTCTTCAATTAAGCACTCTACATCCCCACTAGAACGCATTATTAAGATTAGGATGTGTGTGTGTGTGTGTGTGTGTGTGTGTGTTTCCTTTTTTTTTTTCCTAATTTCTGAACATTGTTTGTCTTTTTTTTTATTCTACACACACTCCAAACTTTAAGGCTCATTGGCAAGTGGTATTTTTCACGATTTTAGTGCACCTTATTGGCCTTTACATGGTTCCACTCGAAAGCTACTTCCCAAATCTCTCACCTACTTATTTTACCGCCTAAGTGCCTTAAGAGGTAAATGTTCACCAAGCTCAAATTAAAAACAAAATAGGGATACAAATTGAAGTGTGGGTGACAAAGAAAAGGTCTATAGGCTCAAAGGAGCTAGCAACAGAAATTTTTTATTAGTTAGTGACAAGCACCTCTACGATCAAGCAAGAAACGCCTACATCATCTCCTACACTAGCACAACTTAATGATTTCACTTCAATTAACACAAATGACAAGTTTTAGCCTACACATGATAGCACAAAATACCACTAAGCCTTACATTCACTGTTACGACCCAAAATTCGACTAGTCGTGATGGTACCTAACCCAACCCGCTAGTTAAGCCAATTACCAGCTATCCAATTCCAATGAAATTTAATAAAAATATTAAGCAAAAGAAAATATCTAAATCCTATATATTTCCTAAGGAGTGGTAGTACAAATCATGAGCTTGTAAGAATAGAGTTTACAAAGCTGAAATAAAATAAATACATAGTCTGTTTGAAAAGTACATAAATAGAGTTTTATAGATCTAAGGCTACCACGAACAAGAGACAACTACAACCGGGACGCAAGTACATCTTAAATCCAGCTGCCATCAAACACAGCGACATCAACAGCCAACATCTACACGCAAGGTGCATAAGTGCAGTATGAGTACAACAGACCCCATGTACTCAGTAAGTAACAAACCTAACCTTAGGTTGAAAGTAGTGACGAGCTAACACAAAGGTCGGGTCCAATACCAATATTCCGCAACAGTTTATAAAAGCACAGTACAAGTAATAAAAGAGGTATCTGAGAAATAAAATGCTCAGCTCGTTCACAGTTCTAGAAAATAGGCATGCTTTTCAAGTATCTCAGTGAAAGCTCAAATCTTTTACCGAAAATGCTAAAAAATACGAGTAAGTTTGAAAACTGTAGTTTTTTCAACAATAAGTAAGATGTTTCATTTTCAGATAGCATGAGGAAAGTACGTCTCTATGCCTACATGTCAAGATACATGTAAAATCATAAATGTCCCAAAACTGGGTAGCAAAAGGAAATGCATCTCTATGCATGTCTCTCAAGTACGCATGAAAAATGCAATGCATCTCGATGATGAGCTCATGTACTCACACTCTTAGAGTACTCAATCTCACTGTCTCGCATTCCCTCTCACTATGCTTAATGCTCAGCACACTCAATCACTCACCACTGTACAATACCTGATGCGGTGTGCAACCTGATCCACATATATACAGTCGACTGTGCTCACTGAGGGTGTGAAGAATCCGGAAGGGATCCTTCAGCCCAATCATTATATCGTTGCGGTGTGCAGCCCGATCCAATTATATAAGTCACCACAAGGCTCGTTGCGGCGTGTAACTCAATCCATATACAAAAATAGCCATAAGGCTCGTTGCAGCGTGCAACCCAATCCATATACATAAATAGACATAAGGCTCATTGCGACGTGCAACCTGATCCATATACATTCACATAACTCACATCTCGACACTCAGGCCCTATCTCAGTCACTAACCTCTCCAGTCTCTCGGGCTCTTAGAAATCATACAAATCAACCTCAAAAGAGATAATAACAGGTATCAACAAGAAAATAAGAGGAGACGGAGATATGATACGCAAGTAAAATTATGACTGAGCACATGACAACAAATAACAGCTAATTCAACAAGTACACGACCGCCGCGGGTCCCTACAATGATATCATATGGACTAAGACCGAGGGAACATGTAATTAACAATAAGCTATTCGACTTTACAATCTCACAGGATGGACTAAGTCAAAATTCTCCATGATGCACGCCCGTCACCTAGCATGTGCGTCACCTCAATACCAATTGCATAACATGTATTTCAGGGTTTCATACCCTCAACACTAAGTTTAGAAGAGTTACTTACCTCGAAGAAGCCAAATTCAATACCTGGCAAGGCAAAGGATGCTCGAAAAATGCCATCCTGCGCGTATCGACCTCCGAACGGTTCGAAACTAGCTACAAGCAACTCAAATACATCAAATAATGCCAAAGGAAACAAACCCAATCGATAAAGGTCGAATCTTTAATATAAAAAATCCCAAAATCAACCAAAAAGTCAAACTCGAGCCCGCACCTCGAAACCCGACAAAACTCACAAAATCCGACAACCCATTCAATTACGAGTCCAACCATACTAGTTCCGCTCAAATACGACTCCAAATCGATGTTCAAAACTAAAAAAATTCACTTTATGAATTTTAGAAAAAAACCCCAAATTTCACTTTGAAATCATCAATCAAATGCCAAAAACGAAGATGAATTCATGAAATATAACCAAAATTGAGTATAAAACACTTACCCCAATCCATATGGTGAAATTCGCCTCTAAAAATTATCCAAATCCGAGATCTTCAACTTAAAATATGACCAAATGAACAAACCTTCGAAATTAAGTATTTTTGCCCAACTGTTTTGCCTCGTTTTGCATGCCAAACGATCCCAAAACTTGCTTTTGATACATCCAATGGATTCCTTGTAAAATTTCAGTGAATTTAGGCTTTTGAATCACTCCATTTAACATTATAATCAAGGAGATATGCTGATTTCAATATTTGGAAATAGTGCAGATCTTTTAATACAAAGCCAGTGACAATTTCGTAATTAATCTGGAAATTTGGCAACCCAATTCTTAGTAAAATGACCATAAAATCCTCATACGATGTCCAAATCCGACGATTATTTTTGCCACGGATCCATAATTACGATATCGATCTAATGCTTCAATCAAAATAGAAATCGAAGCTCATTTGTTCAATGTGGTACCATTTATGCTTGAAGAAATGACGTCAGAACATAAGAAAAACGAGCGCAACACAACCCAAACCTATCCGAAACTTACCCGAGCCCCCCGGGACCCCATACGAACATACCAACAAGTCCCACAACATAACAGACTTACTCGAGGTCTCAAATCACGCATAGCAACATCAAAACGACGAAACACACCTCAAATCAAACTTAATGAACTTTCGACTTCCAAAAACTAGCGCCGAAACATATCAAATCAACTCGGAATGAACTCAAATTTTGCACACAAGTCCTAATACATCATACGGAGCTAACCGTGCCCCAAACTATCGAGCGAAGTGCAAATGGTCAAAACACCGATCGGGTCGTTACATTCTCCCCCACTTAAACATACGTTCGTGCTCGAACGTGCCACGAGTTTTTCCTAAGCCATCAAACACCGTGTAACCTTACCATGTACATACCCGGGGGTGATTCCATGTCACCCTATTGCATATAGTCCCGAATAAACAACATACGGATGATCATTACTTCAACCTTAGCCCGTATACCTTGGAATTCAATTTTCCAACATTCAAAATTTCCTATAAGACCCAAATCTCGCATGTATACACTGTATAAGTGTGAAAAAGATGTACCAAGCCATAACCATAACCCAAGACACAATCACAAGATATACCACATAACTTAAATACCCATAGCAAAATTTCTGATCACGGTAGCTGCTCAAAACAACCCAATTTCGGTAATAAACCTCATATCAACTAAAATCCTGTTCTGAACCTTTAAACACTGCCAATGATGAAAGAATCACGCAGAAACTTGTAACCACTTATCAGACCAACAAGTCATGGAACTCTCCCTCCTTCTATAAGAATTATAGCCAATTTCTAAGTCGAATTTCGATATTATCCTCCATACATGTTGTAATCAAATCCGATAGTATCCATTCTAGGTCCAATGACCTCATCTCATCAACACAACCACTCTAGTGACATGCCACATCAATACAATCTAAAGACACAACTCGTGCAATCTGTGCATCAATAAGCAATATTCCAAATGTACTCAATCATGGAAATTGACTCAAACGAGAGAACCATCCTGCAAGTTCAACAAGTACCACCACAACCGAAATGCTACGAACTCATTATACCTAGTAGAACCAAGACAAATGAACCTAACACAAAGGATCATCTCCCGACATAAGCGAGCTGCAATGCGTGACCCTATCCAAATACTGGTCCATATGAAATACCTCAAGCCACAATTCTCAAAATCAACAACCAAACACAATTTGACATCAAGTACCCAAGGTGCATGACCATAACCATGGAGAAGCAATTAACACAAAATACCACAATCCAGAAAGACCATAACCGAGGGGAAATCAACCATTCCACATACCAATCACCATCTCGGTCGAATTCCGCTATAAGGCCAAAATAGAACCGCACCATGTGTGCATATAACCAACGAATCACAACCCTTCGTATCATGGAAGAGTAACACATAAAACATATCTGATAGGAATAAATTTAATTCTAACCGAATGGCACATCCCTCAACAATAGCATTTCGGAGTCAACAAATCCAACCCTGTGTAGAATACACATCCTCATTGGGCCTGCCAATGGGCCCCAAATAAACTATGGACAAATAGCCATCCAAAAGTCCACAACGACCTAACAATAATACATATTATCACCTGGCTAGCTTTGGCCACATCTTCACATTCCACAACCACGAAACAAATTGGTTTTGAGAACTTCAGTCTCCAATTCCATAGAGCACAGAATCACCATATCTGATCCTAACTCCACCGCCCGAATGTCTAGCACATCTCTCACATACGATCATCACATGAGGAAATACTTCTATAGTTCTCCCTTGCCACATAGCAAAAATCCGAATATTAGCGGTCGATCAACCAGGCGGATACTGCAATACCAATGAAGCATCTGCAAGTCAAAACACAATGCGCCTTCTGAAATGCGCACCCTTCTCCGAAAATTCCGTAGTAATATCATTCATCAAAACATTTAAAACCGTTTATGTTGTCTAAGAATTCATGAACTTCCTTCAAAACTAAACCGTGACCTTGCACATGCAAATCTCAATCCCACACGACATCGCATCTATCATGCTATTATATAAAAAGCACGAGAATCTCATAATCACTCTGAGTCACAAGTAGAATACATATCCGATCAGTTAGAAACCTTCCATTTGATCCCATCCAGTAGGAAATCACAATATTCAACATGCTCCTCTCGCCAGTAGGAAATATCCACCTCGAACTGTGATAGAAATCATCGAGAACTCTTTGGAAATCCATTTGCACATAACCAAACCATAAAAACTGAACTTCTTTAACTCCACCAAGCCACGCGGGTCGCCAAAACCCAAGAGCATTGCCACGAAACACCAGTAGGGACTAGCCACGTCATAAGTACCCAAAGATCCGATTATATCCATTACAGTGCTGATCTAACCTACTACCAAGCTGTCCTAGTTCTCCAAGTCCCTTCCAAATTACCTTCAAATAGATACTTCTCCCTACTAGAACACCACGATCCTTAACCAAAATTTCACCACACCAGAGACCCTAGTATAAAACCACAACGCCCTAAGGCCCATAAGCCGCTGACTTCCCTCTTAAGCACCCCAAAGCACCACAACTGAGACACTCACTCTAAAGAGACCTTATTTGAACCTAAAACTGTTTCCTTCACCTTATTGATTGTGAAATGCATAATCCACTATGATATATAAAAGAATTCCACAAGTCTCGCCACCGTCCAATGTAACTCTCAATTTCTAGCTATATACAATTCTTGAAATTTCCAAATTGCTACATATAAATCTTGAATCCATTAGAACCATTCTCGCGAGTCATCCCCTCTACTCAAACACCAAAGGGAGTAACCCACACTCCTAAGCAACCGAGCAATTTCTAATTCATGCACACTACATCCTTCACGAATAACCACTCAATTATTTTATGATTCCCATATACCCATAGAGTGTAATACAAACTGTATCTAGAAATTCCCTTACTCGAGTCATCCTCAATCTCAACCCCTGCAGTTATAACTGGTTCACCAGTACACCTCAAACCGAACCAATACAACAAATAATTGTGCATTCAACTCGTCGATAGCAGACTTCCCCACTTGGCTCAAACCATAGATCAAAACACATAATAACTCACAATGACCATACTCTATTACTGACATAATACCGCAGTGAGATCAACTAAATCCGAGCTCATGTAACGCAAAACAATATAATACTTCAAATTATTTGCAAATCTCGCATTCACCATTGTAATAGTCAAGCCAACTTCCACAAGCGATCCAAACTCAAATTGCAACATATATCATTCACTGGTAAAAGAGAGCTCTCTACAAAACATCATAGGGATCACACAACCTCAGGACACCTCGCAGGAGATAACCCACATTCTTAGCCTCAACTGACATCTCTTATTCCCTTTCACAGCCACAACTACTAAGCAATCACTTAATCTCCCTGAGTATGAAGTCATAACACGAATTGAAAATCTACTTCACTCCATGAGTCTGAACTCATAACACGACATGAAAATCTACTTCACTCCACAACTAAACAATATGAGAGGTCCTTCAACACACCCATAACTCGAGGCCATATGCCAAATCAAGGCATAAATCAAACACCTAATAATCCTTGCTACATCTCAAGTAAACTCTTCTCATCACATTCGAACAATCTGAACACATCTCTCAGTCACATTATAGTCACCACATAGACATCCAGCCAATCATCGAGCCACGGAGTTCATTCATAGGGACACTATCGGATATATATGTCCAAAGAACGTGCTCACACAATCGAAACCTATGTGCTCAAGCTACAGTCTCCACCGGCCTCAAGTCCTCGAGACTGGCCCATCATTAGCAGACTAAAATCACATCTCGCACCTTATCCATGGAATCACAATCTGCCGGCGCACAGCTGATACTGAGCGCTCACATGTGCATACGAATACATGGAAGGAATTCAAAGAGTTATGCTTCAAGATGAATCAATGCCGTATGATACGAAAAGAAAGATGGGAAGTATATCCTAAATGTCCTGTAGCCTCTCGAAGATAGGTATGGACGTCATTATACCGATCCACAAGACTGTACTACACACTTGATGATAACTTGTAGAACCTATGAACCTAGAGCTCTGATACCAACTTGTCACGACCCAAAATTCAACTAGTCGTGATGGCACCTAACCCAACCCGCTAGGTAAGCCAATTAAGAACTATCCAATTCCAATGAAATTTAATAAGACAATTAAGCAAAAGAGAATATCTAAATCCTATACATTTCCCAAGGACTGGAAGTACAAATCATGAGCTTCTAAAAATAGAATTTACAAAGCTGAAATAAAATAAATACATAGTCTGTTTGAAAAGTACATAAATAGAGTTTTATAGATCTAAGGCTACCATGAACAAGAGGAAGCTACAACCGGGACGCAGGTACATCTTAAATCCAGCTCCCATCGAACACAACAACATCAACAGCTAACATCTGCATGCAAGGTGCAGAAGTGTAGTATGAGTACAACCGACCCCATGTACTTAGTAAGTAACAAACCTAACCTTAGGTTGAAAGTAGTGACGAGCTAACACAAAGGTCGGGTCCAATACCAATATTCCATAACAATTCATAACACTACAATACAAGTAATAAAAGAGGTATCTCAGAAATAAAATGCTCAGCTCGTTCACAGTTCTAGAAAATAGGCATGCTTTTCAAGTATTTCAATGAAAACCCAAATTTTTTACCAAAAATGCCAAAAGATACGAGTAAGTTTGAAACTGTGATTTTCCCCAAAAATCCTTTCAACAATAAGTAAGAAATTTCATTTTCAGATAACATGAGGAAAGTACGTATCTATGCTTACATGTCAAGATACATGTAAAATCATAAATGTTCCAAAATTAGGTGGCAAAAGGAAATACATCTCTATTCATGTATCTCAAGTACGCATGACAAATGCAATGCATATCGATGATGAGCTCATGTACTCACACTCTCAGAGTACTCAATCTCACTATCTCGCATTCTCTCTCACTATGCTTAATGCTCAGCACACTCAATCACTCATCACTGTACAATACCCGATGCAGCGTGCAGCCTGATCCACATATATACAGTCAACTATGCTCACTCGGGGGTGTGAAGACTCCGGAAGGGATCCTTCAGCCCAAGCGTTATATCGCTGCGACGTGAAGCCCGATCCAATCATATAAGTAGACATAAGGCTCATTGCGGCGTGTAACCCAATCCATATACATAAATAGCCATAAGGCTCGTTGTGGAGTGAAACCCAATCCATATACATTCACATAGCTCACATCTCGGCACTCAGGCCTTATCTCAGTCACTAACCTCTCCTGTCTCTCGGGCTCTCAGAAATCATACAAATCAACCGAAAAAGAGATAATAATAGGTATCAACATGAAAATAAGAGGAGAAGGAGATATGATACGCAAGTAAAACTGTGACTGAGTACAAGAAAGTAAATAGCAACTAATTCAACAACTACGCGACCGCCGCGAGTCCCAACAGTGATATCATATGGACTAAGCATGGTTTCTAACATGAATGGAAGTCAAATTTCTAGAAGACCGAGGGAACATGTAATTAACAATAAGCTATTCGACTTTACAGTCTCACGGGACGGACCAAGTCACAATCCCCCATGGTGCACACCCACAAGCCCGTCACCTAGCACGTGCCTCACCTCAATACCAATTTTATAACATGTATTTTGGGGTTTATACCCTCAGCACTAAGTTTAGAAGAGTTACTTACCTCGAAGAAGCTAAATCCAATAACCAGCAAGCCAAACGATGCTCCAAAAATGCCATCCCGCATGTATCGACCTCTGAACGATTCAAAACTAGCCAAAAGAAACTCAAATACATCAGATAATGCGAAAGGAAACAAACCCAATCAATAAAGGTCGAATCTTTAAATTAAAAAAATCCTAAAATCGACCAAAAAATCAAACCCGAGCCCGCGCCTCGAAACCCAAAAAAACTCACTAAATTCGACAACCCATTCAATTACGAGTCCACCCATACCAGTTTCACTCAAATCCGACTCCGAATCGATGTTCAAAACTCAAAAATTCACTTTATGAAATTTTAGACAAAATCCCTAAATTTCACCTTGAAATAATCAAACAAATGCCAAAACGAAGATGGATTAATGAAATATAACCAAAATCGAGTATAGAACACTTACCCCAATCCATATGGTGAAAATTGCCTCCAAAACTTTTCCAAATCCGAGCTTCCGAACTCAAAATATGACTGAATGAACAAAACTTCGATATTAAGAATATTTCCAGCTGTTTTGCCTTGTTTTGCATGTTAAACGATCCTGAAACTTGCTTTTGATGACACCAAAGGATTCCTTGTGAAATTTAAGTCAATTTAGTCTTTTGAATCACTCCATTTAACCTTATAATGAAGGAGATATACTGGTTTCAATATTTGAAAATAGTGTAGATTTTTAAATACGAAGCCAGTGGTAATTTCGTAATTAATCTAGAAAAATCTGGCAACCCAATTCTTAGTAAAATGACCACAAAATCCTCATACGATGTCCAAATTCGACGATTATTTTTGATATGAATCCGTAATTACAATACCTGTCACGACCCATTTTACCCCCTCCGATAGGTGTCGCGACACCTAGTCTCTACGACTAGGTAAGCCTATTATTGCGGAAAATGAAAAGAGAACATAAAGATAAAAGCCAAAACAGTATATTTTTATAAGCAAGGATAGTGCCACTCGGCATATACAATAACATAACTCCCAAAACCCGGAATGTCACAAGTCACAAGCTTCTATAAGTCTATATTGCTCTATACAAAATTTCTGAAGAAAACAAGGAAAAATCTCTATACGGGGAAATAAAAGAGGACTCCGAGGTCTGCGGACGCGAGAAGAAGTACCTTGAAGTCTCCTCAATAAGCAAAAAAGCAATAAACTCGAGGCTGATAGCTCGTACCTGGATCTGCACACGAAAACATGCGCATGAAAGGGCATGAGTACACCACAATGGTACCCAGTAAGTGCCAAGCCTAACCTCGGTCGAGTAGTGACGAGGTTAGGTCAGGGCATACCGGTGTAAATATAAAGAACTAAAACAACAAGACACAGAAATATATTCAACAGTAAAATAATTAAGGAAATTTCAGTGATAAAACTCAAGAAGCCCTCGGTTCAAACAAAAGAAATATAACAGGGAAATCTCCCGGGATACCGTCCCGTAGTCCCGAATTAATTATGCAGTACAGGGGGATCTCCCGGAATACGTCCGTAGTCCCAAAGTAGATATGCAAGACAGGGGGATCTCCCAGAATGCTTCCGTAGTCCTAAAATAAATATGCAAGACAGGGGGATCTCCCGGAATACGTCCGTAGTCCCAAAATAAATATGCAGTGCAGGGGGATCTCCCGGAATACGTCCGTAGTCCCAAAATAAATATGCAGTGCTGGGGGATCTCCCGGAATACATTCGTAGTCCCAAAGTAAATATGAAACACAAACAATGACATGACAGTTACATAATTTAAGTGTATAGTTTAGACTAAAAACAATTAAGGAAAATAGGAATCTACCTAAAAATGCTGCACATAATTTCAAATAGACAGTCAAAACACGTAGACATGCTTTTCTAATCTAAACAAGGTAATTAAATATGGTAGTGCGGTTAAATCAAAGGAAAATATTTTATGTTTTAGAAGAAAACTGGATTTTTACATAAATAGCCCGTGTACGTACTCGTCACCTCACGTACACGGCGCTCATACATCAAACAGTACCAAACATCCTAAGGGGAAGTTCCTCCAGACAAGGTTAGGCAAGCCACTTACCTCGAACCGCTCAACTCAATCCAAAAACCACTCTCTTTCCACAAGTATCCAACACCGAATGGCCTAAATCTAATCAAATCAATTTCATAATGTAAATAATACTACAAGAAACTACTTTAGCTAACGAATTTGAAGCTAAGGCAAGAAAATAGGAAAAACATCAAAAAAGTCTCCCCGGGCCCACGACTCAATATCGGGTAAAATTTACAAATTTAGAACACCCATTCACTGACGAGATCACTCATCCAAAAATTATCTAAACCCGATGCCTAAAACTCGATCAAAACTCAAAATTTCGATTAGGGAACTTTTTCCCCCATTTCTTACATTTCTCACCTAATTACCTTGATTATATGATGAAAACTACAATATATTAATGCAATAAAACCAAATTCGAGTAAGAAATCGTTACCCACAAGATTCCTCTAAAAATTCCTCAAAGAATCGCTTTCTCCCGTGCTCAAAAAAAAAATGGAGTGCAAATGAACTAACCCTCGAATCTGTCCCCTTTTCCGCCCTGCGATCTTTGGACCTGCGGCTTCGCACCTGCGGAAAATCCATCGTAGGTGCGGAATTCACTAAAAGGGACAGGTCTGCATATGCGAAAATGCGGCCGCACCAGCGCGTGCGCGCCTGCGGAGCTTAGTCCGCACCTGCGTGTCCTTAACCGCGCCTACGAGCCTTCTGCGCATCTGCAGGTGTCGCAGATGCGGAACATCCTCGGACCTGCGACCCCAGTCTAAACTCCCAATTCTCTCATCTGCGCTTTCATCTCCGCAGGTGCGAGTCCGCATCTACGGTTCCCACTCTGCAATTCATTCTCTAAGTCCAAAATTCATCCGTTGAGCATCCGAAATACACCCCAGGCCTCCCCGGGACCTCAACCAAACATACCAATCAATCCTATAACACCATATGAACTTAGTCGAGCGTTCAAACCACATCGAACAACATCAAAAACATGAATTTAGCACAGATTCAAGCCTAGGGAACCTTGAATTTTCCAAATTCTACAAACAACGCCGAAACATATCAAACCTAGTCCGAATGACTTCAAATTTCACACACAAGTCACAATTGACACTATGAACCTACAGCCACTTCCGGAATTCCACTCCGGGCTCGATATAAAAATTTTCACTACCGGCCGAAATCGCCAATAATCCAACTTTCACCAATTCAAGCCTAAATCTACTACAGACCACCAAAACACACTCCGGACGCGCTGTGTAGCCCAAAATCACCCAACGGCGACAAAATTCCATTCCGGAATCGTCTTCACACAGTTCTGACTACGGTGCAAATTCTAAGACTTAAGCCCTCATTTAGGGACTAAGTATCCCAAAACACTCCGAAACTCACCACTAATCCTCCCGGCAAGTCACAAAAAATAGAAATAGATTTGGGGAAAGAAATTATTAGGGGATCGAGGCTCTAACTCTCAAAAACGACCGGTCGGGTCATTACATCCTCCCCCTTATAAAACAATCGTTCGTCCTCAAACGTGTATACAGACATACTTGAATCTGTGAAAAGATGAGGGTAACGGCTGCGCATATCCTGATCGGTCTCCCAAGTCGCCTCCTCGACCGGCTGACCCTCTACTAGACCTTTATTGAAGCAATGTTCTTTGACTTGAGTTTTCTGACCTGCTTGTCCAAAGTAGCTACTGGCTCCTCAACATAAGATAGATCCTAGTTCAACTGGACTGAGCTGAAATCCAATACATGAGTCGGATCACCGTTATACTTCCGGAGCATAGAAACGTGGAACATCGGATGAACTCATGCAAGGTTGGGAGGTAAGACAAGCTCATAAGAAATGTCCCCAACGCGCCGCAATACTCAAACAGACCAATGAACCTCGGGCTCAGCTTGCCTTTCTTCCCGAATCTCATGACGCCCTTCATAGGCGATACTCGAAGCAAGACCCACTCTCAAACAATAAATGCCAAATCACGAACCTCCCAGTCCGCATAACTCTTCTACCTGGACTGGGCTGTGCGAAGTCTATCCTGAATCACCTTCACCTTATCCAGGGCATCCTGGACCAAATCTGTACCCAACAATCGGGCCTCGCCCGGCTCAAACCAACCCACTAGGGACCGACACCGTCTACCATACAAAGCCTCATACGCTGCTATCTGAATGCTGGACTGGTAACTATTGTTGTTGGCAAACTCTGCAAGTGGAAAGAACTGGTCCCATGACCCCCCGAACTCCATCACACAAGCACAGAGCATATCCTCAAGAATCTGAATCTTGCGCTCGGATTGCCCGTCCATCTGAGGGTGAAAGGATGTTCTCAACTCCACCTTAGTACCCAACTCCTGCTGTATGACTCTCCAGAATCGTGATGTAAAATGTGCGCCTCTGTCTGAAATGATGGATACTGGGATACCGTGAAGGCGGACAATCTCTCTAATATAAATCTCAGCCAATCTCTCTAAAGAATAAGTAGTCAACACTGGGATGAAATGGGCTGACTTGGTCAGCCGATCTACGATCACTCAAATAGCATCAAACTTTCTTAAATTCCGTGGAAGTCCAACTACAAAGTCCATGGTGATCCGCTCCCACTTCCACTATGGGATATCTAACCTCTGAAGTAAGACACCCGGTCTCTGATGTTCATATTTAACCTACTGACAGTTGAGACACTTGGCTACAAACCCAATAATATCCTTCTTCATCCTCCTCCACCAATAGTGCTGTCTCAAATCCTGGTACATCTTCGCGGCACCCAGATGGATGGAGTACCGCGAGCTGTGGGCCTCCTCAAGATTCAACTCTCGAAGCCCATCTACATTGGGCACACATATCCGTCCCTGCATCCTCATCACGCCATCATCACCAATACTCACATATCTAGCATCACCTCACCGAACCTTATCCTGGAGGACTAGAAGATGGGGATCATCATACTGGCGCTCCCTGATACGGTCATAAAGAGAAGACCGAGTGACCAGACAAGCCAATACTTGTCTCGGCTCTGAAATATCCAATCTCACGAACTGACTGGCTAAGGCCTGAACATCCAAGGCTAAGGGCCTCTCAACTGCCGGAAGATATGCCAAACTCCCCAAACTCTCCGCCCGGCGACTCAAGGCGCCGGCCACTACATTGGCCTTCCCCGGGTGGTACAATATAGTGATATCATAGTCTTTAAGTAGCTCCAACCACCTCCGCTGACGCAAATTAAGGTCCTTTTTCTTGAATAAGTGCTGCAAACTCCGGTGATCAGTGTAGATCTCACAAGGAACAACGTACAAATCATGACGTTAGATCTTCAAGGCATGAACAATGGCTACTAACTAAAGATCATGGATAGGATAATTCTTCTCATGCACCTTCAACTGTCTAGACGTGTAGGCAATCACTCTACCGTCATGCATCAATACCGCTCCAAGGCCAATCCTCGAGGCATCACAATTGAGAGTGTAAGACCTTGAACCTGTAGGCAATACTAATACTGGGCTGTAGTCAAAGCTGTATTGAGCTTCTGAAATCTCTCCTCACACTCCTCGGTCCACCTGAACGGAGCACCCTTCTGGGTCAGCCTGGTCATAGGTGCTGCAGTAGATGAAAACCCCTCAACAAAGTGACGGTAGTATCCTACCAAACCAAGGAAACTGTGGATCTCCATAGCTGATGATGGTCTAGGTCAACTCTGCACTGCCTCCACCTTCTTCGAATCTACCTTGATCCCATCACAAGACACTACGTGGACCAAGAATGCCACTGAATCAAGCCAGAACTCACACTTAGAAATTTTTCATACAATCTCTTCTCCCTCAAAGTCTGAAGCACGATCCTCAAGTGTTGCTCATGATCTTCCCGAGATCGGGAATATACCAGAATGTTGTCAATAAACACAATGACGAAAGAATCAAGATAAGTCTGGAACACACTGTGTATCAAATGCATAAAGGCTGCTGAGGCATTGATCAACACAAATGACATGACAAGAAACTCTTAATGACCATATTTGGTCCTGAAAGTAGTCTTCGGGATATCCGGCTCCTGAATCTTCAACTGATGATAGCCAGCACACAAGTCAATCTTGGAAAACACCCTGGCACAACTGATCAAATAATTCCTCGATGCGAGGCAAAGGATACATGTTCTTCATTGTAACCTTGTTCAACTGCCGATTGTTAATACATATACGCATAGAACCATCATTTTTCTTCACAAACAAGACAAGAGCACCCCAAGATGATACACTGGGCCTGATGAAACCCTTATCAAGAAACTCCTGCAACTGCTCCTTCAACTCCTTCAACTCAGGAGGAGCCATACGGTAAGGAGGAATAGATATGGGCTGAGTTACCGACAACAAATCAATGACAAAATTTAATATCTCTATCAGGCGGCATGGCCGGAAGATCAGTTGGAAACACATCAGGGAAGTCCCTCACTACTGGAACTGACTCAACTGTAGGGGTATCAATACTCACATCTCTCACATAGGCCAAATATGCATCACACCCCTTCACAACCATTCGCTGAGCCTTAATAAATGAAATGACCCTACATGGAGTATACTCTAAGGTACCTCTCCACTCTAATCGCGGTAAGCTTAGCATAGCCAACGTCACGGTCTTAGCGAGAGAATCAAGAATAGCATAATGGGGCGACAACCAGTCCATGCCCAAGATAAAATCAAAATCTACCATACTGAGTAATAACAAATTGGCTCTGGTCTCAAAACCACTAAGAGCAATCAAACACGACCAATATACGCGGTCCACAACAAGAGACTCCCCCACAAAATTAGATACATAAACAAGGGAACTCAAAGAGTCCCGAGATACCCCCAAATGTGGAGTAAAATAAGAAGACACGTATGAATACGTAGATCCTGGGTCAAATAATACGGATGCATCCCTATGACAGACAGGGAAAATACCTGTGATGATTGAATCTGAAGCGACAACCTCTAAACATGATGGAAGAGCATAGTACCTGGCCTGGCCTCCCCCTCTAGGGCGACCTCGACCTCCCTGACCTCCACCTCGACCTGCCTGAGTAGGTGAAGCGGCAGCTAGGGCTGAAAGAATGGCCGGAGGACCCGGTGGAGCATGTGGGGGCTGATAAGTCTATGGAGGTGCACCCCTCCTGGCTCTGGGGCAATCCCTAACCATGTGACGAGTATCACCACACTCAAAAAAACTCCTCGGAGGACGCGGTGACTGATACTGACTCGGACCTGGCCTGCTGAACTAACAGGTAATAGTACCTCGAGCCGGAGGCACACTAGATACTGGCGGTGCATAATAAGGCTCCTGAGGTCTAGGAGGAGCTGTTGGCTGCTGGAAGAGCTGAATGAACAGGGCGATTCACAAAATCCCTACCATGGTGTGATGCTAGCACCCGAGCTCCTGAAAAATGACCAGTCTCTCGAGACCTCTTGGCCTCTCTCTCCTCTCTGTCCCGGGAAAACATGCCCTCAACTCTCCTAGAAATACTAACAACCTGGTGATAAGTAATATCCATCTCTAGCTCTCCATCCATACTGGTCCAAATACTGGGGTGGAGTCCCTCAATGAAGCGACGAAGCCTCTCTCTGACTATAGAAACCAAAATCGGTGCATGTCGAGCTAACTCATTGAAACGGACTGCATACTTCGACACAGTCATAGCACCCTGACGCAGCTGCTCAAACTCTGTGCGCGAAGCATCCCTGAGGCTCTGAGGGACATACTCATGTAAGAACATCTTTGAAAACTGAGTCCAAGGGAGTGAGGCTGCCTCGTCCGGACTACTTAGCTCATAGGCATGCCACCACTGATATGCCGCTCCCCTAAGCTGGAAAGCGGTGAAGGAAATGCCAGTCGTCTCCATAATGCCAATAGCACAGAGAATACGATGACACTCCTCAAGAAAACCCATGGCATCATCTGAAGCTAGTCCGCTAAAAGTAGGTGGGTGGTACTTCTTATACCTCTCAAGTCTGAGCTGCTCTGCCTCAGAAGCAACTATCCCGGTCTCATGCTGAACTGGAGCCACTAGGGGCATAGGAATAAACTCTAGGGCCTGACCAACCTGGACCCTCTGCGCAGGAGTGCGTGTTGCGGGAGTCTGTGCCCCTCCCCAGCCTGAGATGTGGCAAAAGCTATCATATTCAGCCCAGCCTGGGCCAAAGTGCTAAACATGCTCATGAACTGAGCCAAGGTATCCCGGAGGTCTAGAGCAGTAATAGGAATCTCTGGTGTCGGCCCTCCAGCTAGAGCTACTGGGGGCTCCTCTGTCGCAGCTCTCGCAGGTGTTCAGGCTGCACAACGTGGTCGTCCTATACCCCGACCCCGGCCTCTGGCGGCTCTGGGAGGGGGTTTGGGTGCCTGATCGTCGGTCCTCCCTGTACGGTCCTCACCATGTGTGAGAAAGAATAGAATAGAAATTTTAGAATTTTGATGTCAATAACTTGCACGACAAGGAAATCAAAGAAGTATGATTGTTCTTAAAAGTTACATAACCTCCCGAAGATAATTACGGACGTCTCCGCACTGATATGCGAGACTCTAATAAACATGCTTGTGACTCACGACTCCTATGAACATAGAGCTCTGATACCAACTTGTCACGACCCATTTTACCTTCTCCGAAATGTGTCGTGATGACACCTAGTCTCTACGATTAGGTAAGCCTATTATTGCGGAAAATGAAAAGACAACATAAAGATAAAAGCCACAATAATATATTTTTATAAGCAAGGATAGTTCCGGTCGACATATACAATAGCATTACTCCCAAAAGCCGGAATGTCGCCAGTCACAAGCTGCTTTAAGTCTATATTGCTCTATACAAAATTTCTGAAGAAAACAAGGAAATATCTCTATGCGGGGGAATAGAAGGGGACTCCGATGTTTGCGGACGCAAGCAGAAGTACCGAGAAGTCTCCTCAATCAGCAACCACACACTAAACTCGAGGCTGATAGCTCGTACCTGGATCTGCACGAAAACATGTGCTGGAAAGCGCATGAGTACACCATAATGGTACCCAGTAAGTGCCAAGCCTAACCTCGGTCGAGTAGTGACGAGGTCAGGTCAGGGCCATACCGGTGTAAATATAAATAAATAAAACAGCAAGAGACAGAAATATATTCTACAGAAAAATAATTAAGGAAATTTTCAATGATAAAAATCAAGAAGTCCTCGGTTCAGAACATAAGAAATATAACAGGGAAATCACCCGGGATACCGTCCCGTAGTCCCAAATTAATCATGCAGTACAGGGGGATCTCCTGGTATTCGTCCATAGTCCCAAAACAAATATGCAGTGCTGGGGGATCTCCAGGAATACGTCTGTAGTCTCAAAGTAAATATGCAAGACAGGGTGATCTCTCGGAATACGTCCGTAGTCCCAAAATAAATATGCAAGACAGGGGGATCTCCTGGAATACGTTCGTAGTCCCAAAATAAATATGCAGTGCTGGGGGATCTCCCGGAATACGTCCGTAGTCCCAAAGTAAATATGCAGCGCCAATAATGACATGACAGTTTCAACATTGAAGTGTACAGTTTAGACTAAAAACAATCAAGGAAAATAGGAATCTACCTAAACATGTTGCACATAATTTCAAATAGACACTCAAAACACGTAGGCATGCTTTTCTAATCTAAATAAGGTAATTAAACATGGTAGTGCAGTTAAATCAAAGGAAAACATTTTATGATTTAAAATAAAATGGTATTTTTACAAAAATAGCCCATGTACGTACTCTTCACCTCACGTACACGGCGCTCATACATCAAACAATGCCAAAACTACTAAGGGGAAGTTCCCCCACATAAGGTTAGACATGCCACTTACCTCGAACCGCTCAACTCAATCCATAACCACGCTCTTGCCACGACTATCCAACTCCGAATGGCCCAAATCTAATCAAATAAATTGCATAATGTAAGTAATACTACACGTAACTACTTTAGCTAACGAATTTGAAGCTAAGGAAAGAAAATAGGAAAAACGTCCAAAATGTCTCCCCGAGCCTACGACTCGGAATCGGATAAAAGTTACAAATTTAGAACAACCATTCACTCACGAGATCACTCATTGAAAAATTATCTAAAGCCGATGCCTAAAACTCGATCAAAACTCAGAATTTCGATTGGGGAACTTTTTCCCCCATTTTTTACATTTCTCACACAATTACCTTGATTAAATGATGAAAACTACAATATACTAATGCAATAAAACCAAATTCGAGCAAGAAATCGTTACCCACAAGATTCCTCTAAAAATTCCTCAAAGAATCGCTTTCTCTCGAGCTCAAAAATAAAATATGGAGTGAAAATGAACTAACCCTCAATTCTGTCCCCTTTACTGCCAGCGATCTTCGCACCTGCGACATTTCTTCGCACCAGCGGAAAATCTATCGCGGGTGCGGAATTCACTAAAAGGGACAGCCCGCATCTGTGGAAATGTGGCCGCACCTGCACATGCGCGCCTGCGGAGCTTAGTCCGCACTTGCGAGTCCTCAATCGCGCCTGCGAGCCTTCTGCGCATCTGCGGGCATCGCAGATGCGGAACCTCCTCGCACATGCGACCCCAGGCCAAACTCGCAATTCTCGCATCTGTGCTTCCATCTCCGCACGTGCGAGTCCGCACGTGCGGTTCACACTCCGCAGATGCGAAACACCAGACACCAGAAAAATGTTAGCCATTCCCTAAGTCCAAAATTCATCCGTTGAGCATCCGAAATACACCTGATCCCCCTCGAGGCCTCAACCAAACATACCAACCAATCCTATAACACCATACGAACTTAGTCGAGCCTTCAAACCACATTGAACAACATCAAAAACATGAATTTAGCACGGATTCAAGCCTAAGGAACCTTGAATTTTCCAAATTCTACAAACAACACTGAAACATATCAAACCTAGTCCGAATGACTTCAAATTTCACACACAAGTCATAATTGACACTGCGAATCTATAACCACTTCCTGAATTCCATTCCGGGCTTCATATCAAAATTTCCACTACCGGCCGAAATCGCCAAAAATCCAACTTTCGCCAATTCAAGCCTAAATCTACTACAGACCTCCAAAACACACTCCAGACGCGCTCCATAGCCCAAAATCACCCAACAGAGCTAACGGAATCATTGGAATTTCATTCCGGAATTGTCTTCACACAGTTCCGACTACAATCCAAATTCTAAGACTTAAACCCTCATTTAAGGAATAAGTGTCCCAAAACATTTCGAAACTCACCACCAATCCTCCCGGCAAGTCACAAAAAACAGAAATAGATTTGGGGAAAGCAGTTGTTACAGGATCGGGGCTCTAACTCTCAAAAAGACCGGCCGGGTCATTACGATACCGATCTAATGCATCAATCAAAATAGAAATCGGAGCTCATTTATTCAATGTGGTACCATTTATTCTTGAAGAAATGACATTGGAACATAAGAAAAACGAGTGCAACACAACCCAAACCTATCCGAAACTCACCCGAGCCCCTCGGGACCCCGTACGACATACCAACAAGTCCCACAACATAACATAGACTTATTCGAGGCCGCACATCACGCATAACAACATCTAAACAATGAACCGCACCTCAAATCAAACTTAATGAACTTTCGACTTCCAAAAACGCACGTAGAAACATATCAAATCAACTCAGAATGAACTCAAATTTTGCACACAAGTCATAATACATCACACAGAGCTACTCGTGCCCCCAAACTACCGAGCAAAGTGCAAATTCTCAAAATGACCAATTCGCTCGTTACACTCACAATGCACATAACTCAATCAAGACGGTTCTATTCAACTCTCAAGTCAAGCACGCACAACTTAATGTGACATACAAGTAAAATAAATGAGAAAAAGTCATCACACAATAGGCTACTTATTTTACTTAGGCATTACAATTCAAATTAAATATTCAGGAACACAGAGCGCATGCCATAACTTAATGTGCCAAAACCAAACATGTCAACAGGTACCTCAGAAAACCTCAGTTTTCTTCCTATCCTACTCATAAAAAAATGAAAAAACAAATGCCCGGTTCGAGCTACACCCTTGAAAAATAACTGGCGTCCAAAGAAAAATCAAGGGATACTACTTAACTATCCTAACAAAAACAAAAGAAAATATTTTTGGTATTTTTAACCAGAATTTAATCCCTCAAGAAAATTGTCCAACAGATTCATCATCGGGAAGAGTCCGAACTTTTTATGATTTGTTTTTTTCAACTACTACTAACTAATTAGACTATGTGAGATCAAGACTGATCTAAAAAAAATAAAAAAACAGTTTTAGATAGTTACAAGTCATGAAGTATTTTCCCTACCCCACACTTAGACAATGCATAGTCAATGCATAAACAAATTCAAAACAAAGTCCAGTTGAAAGAAAGAACTCCCTGCTAGTTGGACTCCTCTTCCTTTGAATTCCCACCAGCCGCAGTTACGGGCTCATCATCATCATCCGCTCCTAGGGTACCAAAGCCATGGGCCCCGTGACTTCATCACAAATCTCATCCTCATCATCGGATCCTTTGTTGGTTATCTCATCCTCAGACGGGTGAATGGGACTGCCCGGTGAAATTCCCAACATCTCATTGGAAGAATTGCGTAGATGCCTGCTCATTATCACATTGAGGGAACTATAAAGATAAATGTTGAAGCTTTCGTCCTTCTCATTTTTCGCAACCTGTCTTAGCTTTGACGTGGACTCCAACAATGACATAATGTCCAGTAATCCTTTTGGTGCCTCCACCACCTCATCATAGTCGAGATACTCTGGTACCCTACGGGATAGCATGTACTGCGTCAAGAGGTTGTCAAAGAAGAATCTTTTGATCTTTCTCCCAAAGCAGGTGAGAGCAATCTCCCCAAGCATGATCTCAGCCACATTGATGAGTCTCCAAGTCATCAGAAAAAATATAACACATACTCGAGCTCGAGTGCATTCACCATTGTGCTCAAAGGGCATCAATCTATCATGCACGAAGTTTTTCCATACCTTGGCAGTCTTGTTGAAGTCGAAGCGGATCATCTCAAGATAGGCATCCGCCTAGTCCGCCTCCTCTTTGCATTAGAATGTGTGCCATAAGGAGTGTGACATATCTCCTGGTAGCTTAGGCTTTTGACACACTTTTTTAGTCTCCGTGATTAGGGATATCAACTCCCAAAAATTCGCACAAGGATAACCTATCCATTGGTAACTCCTTTCCGTGGAACGATGACTTGAACAAGTCCCCATTCCAATTGGAATAAATTTCTTGCACAATGGTCAAATTTGTATGGCCTGGGCACTCTATGAGTTTATCCATCTTCATTTCTACCAACCGGGCAAGCACATCTGGGATGTCCTTTTCCAGATCTTTCACATTAATCCCCATTTGGGAGACGTATCTCCGATATGGCACAAAGTTATTATGCCATTGGATGATCCAATTAAATAGAGAACTTCTTGACCTTCCTCAAACTCGCGATGTTGGATGTTCTTATCATGCCACCTCTTGATCTTTTTTTTATTATATAATTGGCATTTTCGCACACGTGCAATCGAAACTCATCAAGCTCGTTGAGCTGTAACAACCTCTTCTTGCCAGTTAAGTCCATATCCATATTTAGCGTTTTAATTGCCCAATAGGATTTGTGTTCAAGCTCGGTGGGCAAGTGACACGCCTTTCCATAAATCAACTTATATGTAGAGGTTCCTATGGGGGTCTTGTATGCAGTTCGATACACCTATAATGCATCGTCAAGCTTTCCAGCCCAGTCCTTCCAATTTCCATTTATCGTTTTCTCCAGATTTTGCGTCACCTCTTTGTTTGACACTTTCACTTGACCACTCGTTTGGGGATGGAAGACGGTGACAACCTTATGCTTAAATCCAATGGCTCAAATGGCTGCGCCTAATCCGGGGTAATGATAATTGGCTGTCACCAATCTTTTCTTCATCTCCTCAAATGCTTTCAAACAAGCATCATCAAATTTGAAGGGGATATCATTATCAAGAAGCCTACATAGAGGAGAAGAAATTTTTGAAAAATATTTATGAAATGACGATAAAACCTACATGGCCTAAGAAACTGCGAATGCCCTTCACGGATATTGGTAGGGGAAAGTTTTCAATCGCCTCTACCTTTGTTGTTCACCTGAAGACCATTTTGGACACCTTGTGCCCCAAGACTATACCTTCTCGTACCATGAAATGGCACTTCTCCGAGTTTAGCACCAAGTTTGTCTCTTCACTCCTAGTAAGCACTTTATCAAGTTCTGTTAAACAATTATCAAAAGAATACCCAAACACAGAAAAATCATCCATGAACACTTCTACAAATCTTTCAACCATGTTATTAAAAATAGTCATCATACACCTTTGACAAGTCGCAGGTGCATTAAAGGCAACAAAGGGAATTCTCTTGAACGCATACGTGCCATAGGGACACGTAAATGTAGTCTTTTCTTGGTCCTCTAGGGCTATAGAAATATGATTATACCCCGAATAGCCATCTAGGAAATAATAGTATTCCTGTCTAACTAATCTATCGAGCATTTGGTCAATAAAAGGAAGGAGAACGTGGTCCTTGTGGGTGGCATTGTTTAATTTTCTATAATCTATGCAAATTATTCACCCGGTCAATATTCTTGTGGGAATCAAGTCATTATTTTCATTAACCACTACAACCATCCCCCCCTTCTTTGGCACACATTGGATGGGTCTTACCCATTTGCTATAAGATGTTGGAAACACAACACATGCATCAAGTTACTTAATCAATTCTTTTCTTACCACATCTTTCATGATTGTATTTAGGCGCATTGGTACTATACACTTGGCTTGTGTCCTTCCTCCTTTTATGCATGCAGAAGGCCGAACTAAAGCCTCTAATATCAGAAATCGTCCACAATTGCTTGCTTGTGCTCACGCAACACTCTTAACAACTTTTCTTCCTGCAATTTACACAATTCAGAGGAAACAATAACATGTAGAGTGTTAGAACCACCCATATAAGCATATTGAAGGTGAGAGGTCAAGGGTTTAAGTTCTAATTTTGGAGACTCTTCAATCGATGGCTTTGGTGGAGGCCCACTTGGCCTAATTAGGGGCTCAAATGGGGTTAATCCCTGCATGTAGACGTAATATGCATCTAGTATATGCATCATATACTCAACATCGTCATCAATCTATAAGCTATAGAATAACATGAGTGCTTTCTATAGAGAATCATCTAAGGTATACACTCTGGTCTAAAAGTTGCTCATCAACCGCCACAACAGATTTCATAGAGAGCTCCTCATAATGGCGGGGAAATTGAATAGCCTTGTAGAAATTGAAAATGGCTTCCTCATTGTCCACCATCATAAGCATTTGTCCCTCTCTCACTTTAATAATTGCATCACTTGTAGCCAAGAGAGGTCATCCCAATATTATTGGAACTTGTTCATCAGCCTCCTAATATAGGATAATGAAGTTCGCTGGGAAGATAAATTTCCCAATCTGCAGCAATACATCTTCAATCACTCCTAGCAGTAAGCTTGGCTATAGCGAAGCACTTACCAAGCGCGAAGGAAAAGGCCTTCGCCACTTGAATCGTATGCGGGGGGACTCGCATGCTTCTAGGTAAACTATGGATCTATCAGCTAGTTGCACATCACAGTGGTTGGTCTTGGATATCCCAAACCCAATTGCTTGAACAAGGACAAGGGCATCAGGTTTATGCTTGCCCCCAAATCACAAAAATCACGTCTTAGATCAACATTACCAATCAGCTGAGGGATGGTGAAGCTGCCAGGGTCCTTAAGCTTATGAGAAAGCTTGTTTTGGACCGTCGAAGTGCACTCCTCAGTAAGTGTAACTTTCTCTAGTTTGTCATTATCCTTTTGTGAGACACTGTATCTTGGATGTACTTAGAATATTTTGGAATTTCACTCCAGTAATGGACGATTTAGTTGAACCTGGTTCAACATAGAGAGAAATGTTTTAAACATGCGATCATCATTATTATTCTGTAACCTCTGGGGGAAAGGTGGTGGTGGCCTTGTAGCACTCACTGAATCTGAACATGAATTAACATTCTTTAACTCGTGTGTTGTCTTAGGAATCAACTCCCCATCATGTATAGGCTTATCTATTCCCTTCTTTGGCGCTTCTTCCAATTCCCTCCCATTTATGAGTGTGAGTTCATTAACTTGAGGGTTCTTCTCTGTATCACTGGGGTCATTCGTACTCTCCTCTACTTGCTGAGGTGGCTTCTGAGGTTTACTATAATTTCCTTGGGGCCTATACTGATTCTGATTCGTCTGATAACCACCTCAGGAGAAGCTAGGATAATTCTTCCAATTTGGGTTGTAAATGTTCCCATATTGCGCATGCTGATTTAACAGACCTCTACTTTGTTGCCCTACATAATAGATGCATTGAGGATTTATGGGGCATATGTCACTCGTGTGACCGTCACCACATAATTCGCAGCAAGTAGACATCTGTTGCACATGTTGCATCTGTTCTGCTTAGTGCATTGCCATCCTATTCATCTGATTTGCGTATTTTTCTATATCTGATCTCATGGCTAAAAGGTCATCAAGCTCAATTACACTGTCTACCTTCTATTTAAGTGCACTTCGTGAATATCCTTGCCAATGATTATCATTAGCAATGAAATTGTTTAGCAGGAGTTGGATTTCACTGTACAACCTTGCCATGCAACTACCCCCGCAAGGCGAGTCAAGATTCATATTTGATGTCTCATCAAACCCATCAATGAAAGTATGACCCAAAACCTCATCGGTTTGACAGTGATGTGGGCAGTCTCTGAGTAGCTTCATGTATCTTTCACAAGCTTGACAAAGAATCTCACCATCCCGTTGTTGGAACCCAAGAATCTGGATCCTCAACGACTTTGTCTTCTTAGTGGGAAAAAAATTTATTAAGAATTTTCTTGCTAGATCATCCCAAGGATCAAGTTCGCGTGCTCCTTTTGCAACCATTCTTTAGCTTCCCCCATCAGTGAAAAGGAAAAAATTTCAGCATGACGTAGTACTTGGAAACGTTCGGATAATTGTAAGTATCCGTAATTTCTAGGAAGTTCTGATTGTGCCGTTGCGGGTCTTCATGAGATAGACCCACATACTGACTTGAGGACTGAATCGCCTGTACCATGTACTGTTTGAGTCCAAAGTGACCCACAATATCAGGCTTCACAATAGCCGGACGCTCTTCATTACCTGCCATCTCTAGTGGTTCTGGTTGAACTACAATGTCCAACTCTCTTTCTGTTCTAGTTCTAGCTTCGACTTCCCTCCTCACCCTATGAAGTGTTCGTTCAATTTCAAGATCAAGAGGAAGGAAGTTGTTTGCACTTTTACTCCTCCGCATTCAAGAGAAGAGCCCGGGTTAACAGAAATAAGGCAAACTGAAAATTAAAACTTGAACATATAACTAGTAAAAGATTAACTCAGACAAGTAGCTAATTTTTAAGTCCCGAACAACGGTGTTGATACTCAATTTCCCCCTCATACTTTCTCAAAATATATATATACTCTCCAAACATCAATTTTGCATCATTATTTAGTTCACAAATCTATGCAAGCATTTTTATAATTTTTCATAATTTTTAGAGCTTTTAAATTAATTTTCTTGAATTCAAGTTACATAAATATTTAATAATTACTACTTTAAATTATTTTTGATGACTTAATATTCCAAATTACTATTTTTTCATCCTCATATATGTTTCCTAATATTTTCACTTTATTTCGTATAATTACATTAGCATTTTTAAGCTACTTATCTAATTTTGCAAAATATAAAAATGCTCCTTTATTTATACTGTTTGTGTCAAAAAATCGCATTTTGTATTTTTATAATTCCAAATCATAATTTTTAATCATTTTAGTGCATAAAACAGTTTTCATTCATTTACTAATTATTTTTAAAATTATTTTTCTAAATCATGTGTGTTTAAAAGATTGGCCCAATTTTAAAATAATTTACGGACCAAAATTAGCCCAGTAACCTAGCCCAATAACTCCAAGCCCAAATAATACACAACCCGGTCGGACCCCTTAAAAATAACCCGCCCCGCTTCCCCGTTTGATATTGACCGTTGATCTCAAATGATTAACGACCCATAGTTAACCTACCCGTTTCTGTATATCCCCTCACCCAAAAAACCCTAACCCATATCTATTAACCTGTCGCCCCTGAAATCCCTAGAACCCCTCTGTTCTCTGAAGAACCCTAATCGCCGCCCTCTCCAATTCTTCCCCTAATCCCGTTAACAATAGGATTCACCCATTATTTACTTACCATATTAGTGTTCCCCCGCTACTGGGTGTTTCTCTATGGTATTACATAAGTACTTGCTCTATTCTGGCAAGTGTAAACCTCCGAATCAAGGGAGATTATCTTCACCCTTCAAAATCTAGACGATATCTCGTCCATATACATTCAATACCATGCTATGTGAGTCCGATTTCAGTGAGACATCTGTTGATATGTTTTTCCCTCTTGAACTAGGGTTTACCCGTTTTCTCTCCTAAATTGATCTGAATCGATTTTGCATGCTTTCTTTCCTTATTTTAGGTTTTATTTACTTTGTTTCCTTGTTTATTCGTCCAATTTTGCTACTATATAAAACCCTCTCCATTCCCCTTTGGGACAAACTTGACTCGATAGACTTTCACTAAAAATTGGAGCTTTGTTCTGTGATTCCCTCATTCTCTTGTTCTGTACTTCATTTTGGCCGGCTGAAAATTAAGGCCACTGAGATTATGTTATTCTAACTTTCTCTTGGTGCGAGCATTTCCCAGAGTTCTTTTGAAGCTCTTGGGAACTTTGACGTATTGAGATTCTGGGTTCTTGGTGGAATTTTTGCTCTTTACTATTGTTCGTTTAACTGATAAGTTACTTGACTTTTCCAATTCCATCCCTATGTGTCTCTGATTTCATGTGTTCTTACTTATGAAATTCATGGCTTAATGTGTTTCTAGGTTACTTTTATGCACCACTCTGTTAACTTTACACGCGTTTTAAGTCTCTTTAGCATTTAACTACTCCTAATGCTGCTAGTTCTGAGATTATCTATGTCTAACTTGGATTATCTGAACCTTCGTAAACTCATTTAGCTAGTGTATTGACGCTTGAATGTTCATGAATATGCTTACCTGCTTGTCCCTGAATCTCCATAATGAATGCCTCACATTTGTAATAACATGTGTTAAGACTTTCGTTGTTGATTATAACTTGTCTCTCTACTATTGTGTCACTCAACATGCTCACTCGATCCCATACCCCTTTAGTGATTGCTTATGATTTTAGAACAATTAACTCATCATGTTTTCCCTACCAAGTTTGAATTGTTGTCTCATGATATTAGGATGAATCCTTGGTATAACTGGACCTTCTTTATTTAATTAGTCTACTATGACAATGCCTGAATGCCTACATTTTCTATTTGACATAAGTTTACTTTCCACTCTATTCTGAATCTTGTCGCGCCCCATTTTCTCGCAAAATCGGGTTTTGACATGTGACAAATCTTCTAAGAAAGTATTAAAATAAGAGATTCTCCATCTAACGGTTTAAGGTGCGTTAGGACACCTATTTGCATATGACTCAGGTTTGACTAGTTTGCATCACAAGAAATCGGTAAGAGCTCGAAATTAGCTCGAAGAGAAGGTGTTATGCACTCTTCGAGGTCCACAATTATGGGTCCCGACCGAACTTGAATTATATGAATTAGTCAGATAAACAAAGACAAAGAAAAGCAAGAAGTTTGGGAAATTTTATTATCAGAAGATCTGAGTAAATACAAACACTTGATTCAAAGGTAAATGGGAATAAGATGGGGGTCCTATGTTTTTTAGCCTAAAGGATCACCCTGTGCAACACAAATAATACTTCGTAACTCCCTCAAGATGGGGTGTTACTCGTATTATTCAGCGGGCACAAACTATCATCTCTTGCTACCCGATTACTATCTTTAAGTTGTTATCTAAAGCGCACTAGTTGATTCTAAATCGTGCCTTATGCCTTCGACTAAATTCTTTTTCCACCAATTAGAATACCCAGCTCTTAATAGGGACTATATCCACCAGCATAGTCCATAAACCATAGAGAAACTCAAACCAAACCAAACAACCACATATTGATCATATAATCCAGACACTGAATCACTTAAACAAATAAATTTGCACATTCCATAGCCAGAAAGGGGACAAGACTGAGTGTCAAAGATAGCTCATGTCTTAGTAGTAAGAGAATGGCCAAAGAACCTCAAGCCCTAGTGTGTCAGAGTTCACAAGGGCCTCAAATGGATCCCGAGCAATGCTCACACTAGGGAGGTCAATAGAGAAAGTCTTAGTGGACTTGGGTTTCAACTGGCCAAGAGTTATTGATTCAGAGTAGTATAGGTAACCAATGAGAGGGAAAGAATAGTGATCAAATGGTAGAGTGTGAAGAGGCGCATTTGTATTTTAAAAACAGACATTGCAGGGGTGATTACACAATGAACATACAAGCAAAGAAGATAAACAAAACTCAAAAGACAGGTTGATATCACAAGTTCAAACACTTAGCGTATTGGGGAAAAGAATATTTCGTAGGAAGCAGGGGAATTATGCCTTCTGGGATTACAAAAACTAATATACAAAGGTGCACTATGCCAAGAGATATAAATAGAGCACTAACTTAAAAGGTTCAAAGCCTAAAGGTCTAAATTATGATGAACACCAGAAATTAAACAAACCAACTCACATCAACAAAGCAAAACAATGTCAAATGTTATAAGGAAACACAAGTTAAGAAGCTATTCTAAAGGCCTTAACTAATTACTAGAGAATACATAATTGGGCAAAATTAAAGACATGCTGAGTGAGGAAAATAATCATAGGAGAAAGTCATAGCTAGAGTGAAGGTCTTAATATAGATTAGGACACATTATATATACAAGTCAATCACTATGGAGACCCAAGACAAAGTAGGAAACAAACTGATGCCACATAGCCAATGTAAATGTTCAAAGTACCAACACATTAGGCTAAACGAACTTAAAAGAGTCTAAATTGTTCAAGTTAAGAATAAACGTATCTCAGAGGTGGCAGTTTAGGTAAAAATCAAATGCTAAAGAGGATCTAATCATAATACAAGTTAAAAGCTAGCAGAGTCGCACACAAAAGTAACCCAAAACACATTAAACCATGAATTTCAGAAGTATGCAACCCATAGACACATAAGAATAAACTTGCAAAGACCAAGTAACTTACTAGTTAAACGGATAACAAGAAAGAACAAAATTCCACAGTATTATGAATATCAACAAAGAGCAATAGAACCCAGAATCTTAGTACGTCAAAGTTCCCAAGGGCTTTAGAGGAACCCAGGGCAGTGCTCGCACCAAAAAAAGTTGAAAAATTGAATTTCGGTGGCCTTGGCTTTCAGCCGGCCAAGAGCCAAAGTATAGAACAAGAGAATGAGAGAATAATATAGTGAAATCCTATAGTCTATAATGAAAACTTTAACGATTAAAGTCCATCCAAAAGGGGAATGGAGAGGGATTTATATAGTAGTAAAATCAACACATAAGTAAGGAAATACAATCAATCAAACATAAAAAAGGAAATAAGAACACACACAAATCAATTTAGAATCAAATTAGGAGAAGAAACTCGGTAAACCCTAGTTTGACTAGGATCAGTAATTGGCCGGAGATCTTGGTGAATCTAAACCTCACAGCCTTGCTATGGACGTATAAGGATGAAATATCGTCCAAATCTTGGAGAATAAAACTGATCTCCTTCGATTCAAAGATTGATACTTGACAAAAATGGGCAAGTACTAAGTAACACCATATTTACACAAGTAATAGCAATACTCCGGAAAAGGTAAGTAAATCATGGTAAGAATCCATGGATGGGCTAGATTCAGAGAAGACTTGGGGTGGCGGCTAGGGTTTGTGAGGTGGGGGAAGTTTTGAGAGAGTATAGAGGCTGCCGGTTGAGAGAATGGGTTAGGATTTAGGGTTGTGAGGTTATAAGGAGAGGTGAGGGATTATTATGGGTTGTTGATCATTTGAGATCAACGGTCAATATCAAAAGGGAAGTAGGGCGGGTCAGGTGATGGGTGTAGGATAATGGGCTGCTGGTGTTGGGCTAGGAAAGTTGGGCCAAAGATTTGATGGGTTTGAGTCATTAGTGTGGTCCAAAAAATTGGTTTAAATCTGAGCCAAATTTTTTAAATTAAAGAACAACAACAATAACAACAAACCCAGTATGATCCCAACATGTGGGATCTGGGGAGGGTGGTTTGTACACAGACCTTACCCCTACCTAATGCAGGTAGAGAGGCTGTTTTCAATAGAACCTCAGCATAGGAAAGGCAAGAAGAATAAAAGGAAATCAAGAAAGGAATAAATGAGGAAGAGACAAGAAAAAGGGAGAGATAGAGGATAAGTAGTACCAAATAATAGCAACGGGTAATACAATACCAGAGGCGAACAAAAACACATAACGTAATAAAACATCTAAGAATATGAGGGGACATGCATGCTACTAAGACTATCAGTGAACAATTAAAAACTACCCACTAACTTTCTACCTTAATTCTCGACTTCCACACCCTCATATCAAGAGTCATGTCCTCACTGAGCTGAAGCAGCGCCATGTCATTTCTACTCACCTCCCCCCAGTACTTCTTAGGCCTACCTCGACCTCTTCTAAAACTCTCCATGGCCAACCTCTCACACCTCCTGACAGGAGCATCGATGCTTCTTCTCTTAACATGTCCGAACCATCTCAGCCTCGACTCCCGCATCTTGTCCTCCACGGAGGCTACTCCCACTCTATCCTAGATAGCTTCATTCTTAATCCTATCTCTCCTAGTACACCCGCACATCCATATCAACATTCTCATCTCTGCTACTTTCATCTTCTGCACATGGGAGTTCTTGAATGGCCAACACTCAGCCCAATACAGCATAGCCGGTCAAACCACCACTCGATAAAACTTACCCTTAAGTCTTGGCGATACATTCTTATCACATAAAACACTGGAAGTAACCCTCAACTTCATCCATCCTGCTCCGATGCGATGTGCAACATCTTCTTCAATCTCCCCGTTACCCTGGATAATAGATCCGAGATACTTAAAACTCTCTCTCATGGGGATAACTTGAGCATCAAGCTTAACCTCTACGTTTGCATCATGGGTCCTGTCACTAACTTTGCACTCCAAGTATTCTGTCTTGGTTCTACTTAGTTTGAAACCTTTAGACTCCAAGGTCTGTCTCCAAACCTCCACCATCGCGCTAACTCCGCTTCACGTCTCGTCAATCAACACTATATCATCGGTAAATAGCATGCACCAAGGCACCTCCCCTTGGATGTGTCACGACAGTACATCTATCACCAAGGCAAATAAAAACGGGCTAAGAGCCGATCCTGGTGCAACCCCATATCTACAAGGAAATGCTCCGAGTCACCACCCACAGTCCTCAACCGAGTCTTAGAATTATCATACATATCCTTAATCACCCAAATGTACGCTACCGGAACACCGCTAACCTCCAAACACCTCCACAGGACCTCCATCGGGACTTTATCGTACGCTTTCTCAAGGTCAATAAACACCATCTGCAAATACTTCTTCCTTTCCCTGTACTAATCCATTAATCTCCTTACCAGATGAATTGCTTCTATAGTCGAACGCCCCGGCATGAATTCAAACTAATTTTTTAAAATAAAGAAATAAAGGAAAAATTGATTAAAAAATAGCAAAATAGGTATTAAAAATATTATTTAAGAAAATAAGTACTTTAAAATAATAGCTGAAGGTTATAAACATGTAAAAGTTGTTTTAACTCTAAATAAAGTAATAAATACAATTAATTGCAAAGTTTAGGCTATTATTGCAAAAAATGTGTAATTAACATAAGAAGTGCAAATGTAATTATAGAAAATGAAGTGAAATATTATAAAACATACATGTGGGTGTAAATAATAAATTTGGATGATTAATTCATCATAAAATGATTTAAAGAACAATTATTAGATATTTATATAATAAAAAAATATAAAACGAAATTAATTTTGAACTGTAAATATTGTGAAAAATTATAGAAAATGCTTGTATAGGTTTGTAAACTAAATAATGACGTAAACATGCTATTTTGAGAGTATATATATGTATTTTGAAAATATGAGGGAACAATTGGGTATCAACAGTTTCCCCTCTTTATCGTGAATGATGAAAGGTTGTCGGGTAAAGAAATGATGACCTATTTTGACCGAATGGAGTGATTTGAAAAATGGAGTCTGAACCTTGGTTCCTGAGTTGCCTATATATCACTACTGTTACGGGAATCAGGTCGTGTGTAGTTCTGGATCCATAGGTGAACTGAACCGGTGGAGTTGTTATAGGAATGGTCGTATGTTTCGGAAAGGGTTCTTTTTGGGTAAGACAGTATCAGATGAATCTGCACGAAATCATGAGTGTGACTCCGAGAAGTTATGGATGTATTTCAAAATGAGCACTTGAACGGTTGTCAAGTGAAAATGGGTAACTGATGGTGGTTGGCTGTGTTTTAAATAATTGCAGGATGTGAACATTTAACGGAAACCGGAGCGGAGATTGCTCCTATTAGGAGAACGGTTACTTTTCGGATTACCTGCAAAACTTAAAACACGATGCATACAAGTATATATTGATTAAACATGATGCAAATTCCCTTTGGACCATCAAAGTTGTCTTTGTACGATGAGGATGATGTCCTTAGACCATGACGTCCTGGACCATGAATCGTGTGATAAGGGATTCGCAGGCCATGAAATGGTGTTCTCGGGCCATGAAAATAGTGCCTTTAAACCATGACGCCTTTGAATAATGATGTGCAATATTGAGAGATCCTCAGGCCATGTCATGGTGTCTTCCGGCTATGAGGATGATGCCTTTGGACCATGACGCCTTTGGACAAAATGGGGATGTTTCAGCCTATGAGATGCAAAGATATGATTCTTGGTCATATGCGAAGCGAAACAAGACAGAGCTTAGTCTTGTGTAAGATTGGGGAAGTGCTTAGCCCCGGGCAAATAGGAAATAGTGCTAGGTTTCAAATAGCATAATGGAGGTAGCATTTGGTATTATGCAAGGGATAAGGCGATGCTTAGCCTTAGACAATTGAAGAAGCAGTTCTTAGCCTGATGTAAGAAGAGGAGAAGATGCTTAGTCACGATGCACGGAAAGGCCGAGCTTAGCCTTATGCAATTTAGGGAGGCCGTTCTTAGCCTCATGCAAGAAGAGGATACAGTTCTTAGTCTCATGCAAAGAAAGGCAATGCTTAGCCTTGTGCAGTTAGGGAGGCAATCTTAGCCTCATGCAGGAAGAGGAGACAATGTTTAGTCTCATGAAATTAGAAGACAATGCTTAGTCTTATGCAAGGAAAGGCAATGCCTATCCTTATGCAATTAGGGAGGCAATTCTTAGCATTATGCAAGAAGAGGAGACAGCGCTTAGTCTCATGCAAAGAAAGGCAATGATTAGCCTTATGAAATTAGGGAGACAGTGCTTAGTCTCATGCAAAGAAAGGCGATGCTTAGCCTTATGCAATTAAGGAGATAGTGCTTAGTCTTATGCAAGAACATGATACAGTGCTTAGTGTCATGCAAAGAAAGTCAATTCTTAGCCTCATACAATTAAGGAGGCAATGCTTAGCCTCGTGAAAAGAAAAGACAATGAGTGATAGTAGAGTATTTCTTAGCTGGAGACATGTTTGCGTTTGGAAATTTTGCCATTATGAAGATAGCGATTTTGATGTGTGTACGTATTTGCGAATGTTCCTTGGGCCTGCATCCAAAGAAAAATCGTGAGGTTTGCGGGGAAGGTTGGTTTGTGCCTTCACTTTCTTGCTTTGCTTTTGCCTTGTCTCAAGATCCTGTTCGAGTTACCCTGGGTAGCATCTAGGTGTTAATAAAAATAAAGTTTCAAAAAATGTGCGTGCATTTGATGAATGTAGTTAATTAAAATATAGTAGTATGCCATATCAAGTAAGTTAGATGAACCAATGACTGTGACACTTTAGAGACATCGCGACCTCCTTGCATTAGAATTTTAAGGGTCCCCCTCAAAATTCTACCCCAGTTTAATAAACAATTCTTTGACCGTTCTGCATATAACGAAGTTGGCGGGACTTGCTCTGGAATTTTGAGGGTCCTCCTCAAAATTCTGCCCCAGTTTCTTAAAATTCAACAAAAGGGAAATCTATTCTGGTAAAGTTGACCATGGAATACCGCATTCATTATTTTCCCGTCAATGAGAGCCAATTGTTCTTCGTATCTATTCTGCATCACTGAGTTCAGCTTTTTATATGATTCTTAAAGAAGGAATTTCGACTTCGGCGGGAATGACAGCTTCAGTACCATAGATCAACAGGTAGGGATACCTTTAAAGCCGATCAAAGAACCTCCGTGGGTCTGCTATGTGATACGTACCCTTCTTGGATTTGACGATGATATAATCAACGTACACTTCTATCTCCTTATGTATCATGTCGTGGAAAATTGTTGTCATGGCCCTCATGTAAGTGGCTCCAGATCTGATGATATCTCTCGAAGCAATCCACAAAAGACTGGAGTTCATGCTTGCATAATTGTCGATCTGTATGTGTATGCTGGGCAACGGGAAATCATCTTTAGGACTTGCTCTGTTTCAGTCCCGATAGTCGACACACACTCTAAATTTCCCATTTTTCTTTGGAACCGGCACAATATTAGCCAACCAGGTTGGATATTCAACCACTCTAAGAACCTTAGCTTTGATCTGCTTGGTGAATTCCTCTTTTATTTTCAGACTCATATCGGGCTTGAACTTTCTGAGCTTCTGCTTTACAGGGGGACACATAAGGTTGGTAGGTAGTTTATGAACCATTATAAATGTGCCAAACCAGTCATATCATCATAAGACCATGCAAAAATATCCTCATATTCCTTCAGGAAATGGATGTACTCTTTTTTCTCCAACGGCGATAGGTGAATGCTTACACGAGTTTCCTTGACTATTTTGGAATCTCCCAAATTGACTATCTGAGTTTCATCCTCAAAATTTTCCATTTCTCTGACAATTTCCTCAGGTATTATATCTTCTTCTTCTGTTTCCTCTTAATCACTATCCTTATGTTGTGTTGTCTCATTACATGTCACAGTTGTAGGTTCATCAGGATAAGTAATAATAACGCTGTAGAGAGAAAATATAAAGGATAATAAATAATAAAACAACAATCTATTGATAAATATTAAAACGTCAAACAAATGCAGTTTTAATGATCCGAACAATTATTTCAAAGCAAAATGATCAAAACAAAATACTGAAAAATGTCTTAAAATGCCTATAAAAATTATTTTCAAAGTAAATGATGCTAATTGCTAGGCTACCCAGGAAATCGACGGGCCCTTGATGGTGTAGCAGTCCAATTTCTGAGAACATTTCCCTTCTCCACTGTCTGAATGACAAGGCCTTCCTTCTCCTCCTCCTCAACTATTGCACTGCAGTCCATGTCTTTATCTTCCAAGAACAGATTCCTTATGCCAGCTAGAACTTCGTGTTCTTCAGATCCCCACATCATGTAGGCTTGATGAAATGACCGGCTCAAATGTAATACCGGCTGCTCAAGAGGGTAATAAGGACCACGCCATGGCGGTGACCAATCGTTATACTCCTGCTAGGTGTAATTATATCCAAGCCAAAACATTACGCTTTAACTGTATTGGTTTAGTGATATCTTGGATATTCTTACCAAAACCCTTACCAGGATCATACCCTGTCCATGCCAATATACTTTCTATCTTGCTACTCCATCATTTATCTTTCTCCACTGCGTTAACACGCTCGATGCGATGGCATGTTTCTCCACCCAGCTTCCTTATATTTTCAACAACCGAAACAATTTGATTGGTGTAAATAGGATTACTTCCGTCCCCATGGGATGATTACTTCCTGATGATTCCGTTCGAACTTCACGTTCTAGTGTAGAGTAGAGGCTACGACCCCAACAACATGTATCCAAGGTCGTCCCAACAACAAATTGTATGTGGTGGATATGTCTAACAGTTGAAATTTGACATAAAACCAGTTCGGGTCCATTTGTAAGCAGAGGTTGGTCTCCCCAATTGTGGATCTTTGGGACCCATCAAATTCTTTCACGTTCATACTCCCCGCTCGTATCTCATGAAAACCATTACCCAACCTCTTCAAAGTGGTTAATGAACATATGTTGAGACTTGAACACCCATCTATCAGGACCATGGCAATGAGTTTGTCGTCACACTACACTGTGATATGTAGTGCCCTGTTGTGACTCAATTCGCCCGGCGGCAGTTCCTCTTCGTGAAAAGTGATCTTATGAATTTACAATACCTGTCCTACCATATTGGCCATTTCCCTACTAGTAATGTTATTGGATACATAGGCTTTGTTCACCACTTTCATCAACGCATTCCTATGCGTCTCGAAATTCTGCAGTAGTGATAAAATGGATATTTAATCAGGGGTTTTGTTCAGATGATCAACCACATAACATTCTCTCACTTGCACCTTTCTCCAAAGACCGTCTGGGCCAGTCTCAATGACAGGTGGCTTAGAAGTGGCTTCTTTACTTGTTCCTCCCAAATGTTCGGGCGTATAAACCCTACCAGTTCTGCTCATGCCTTGTGCTGCACCTGTTTCCTGCATTTTTGCTTTTCCTTTCCTTCTCGCTTCTACAACATAGTCCCAGGGTATAGCATTGGACTTAAAGGAAGGTGTAGGTGCTACCGTCACGGTGAAGGGTGTTATTACTTCGACCTCAAACAGAATTGGTACGGCTGAGGGTGTTGTCACTTCAACCTCAAATGGAGTTGGTGTGGCTATCTCGACCTCAATTGGTGCTTGAATTTGTACCGCGATAGGTGTGAGAGTGACTGTAGATAACTTTGGCTCATCCCCTTCACGAATGAGTCCAATTGACCCTTTCAAATCCCATTCTTCATCGGTTTCTATCACATTTACCCCCTCGCCCCTGTGATCCGGGAGAGTATTGTTATGGACATTATTGTGCAACTTCTTTTTCTTGTATAAATTTTGTGTCAATCAGTGTCTGGATCTTGTCCTTAAAAGTGCGAGATTCATCAATAGTATGATCCTTCATGCCCGCGTGGTAGGCACATGTCTTATTTGGATTAATCCATTGGGAGGAATTCTCCATAGCAACAACGGGAATGTGAGTGACATAAGCAGCAGCCTTCACTCTTTCGTACAATTGGTCGATGGGTTTAGCAATTGGAGTGTATTGTCTGGGTGGTCTGCGGTCGAAATTTGGTCTAGGTTTTGGGGTAGTTTTGGTGGGCTGGTGGTGAATGGTGGTATGCTGGATGGGTGTTATAAGTATGGTAAGTGGAGGCAGGTTGTTGGTATCTGGGAGGTGAAGGCTGATATGTGGGTGTGGGTGTTTGGTATGTGAGAGGAGACTTTGGACCTTGGGCCACCATCACTGCCCCTACTTCTTTCTTTTTAGAAATACCACCTGACTGCAAGGCTTTGTTTGTAGCCTGGAGCCCTTCAAAATTTGTCACTATTCCGCTCTTAATCCCTTATTCTATTATTTCTCCCAATTTGATGATGCCGGAAAATTTATGTTTTTAATAACCATCAGTCTCTCGTAGTACTTCGGATACTGAGCTCGGATAAAGAACTTATTCATATGTTCTTATTCCAGTGCTTGCCTTACTTTCGCAGCTTCAGACCTCCACCTAGTAGCATACTCGTGGAAAGTTTTCATTTGCTTCTTCTTAAGATTCTGAATGTAGAAAACATCTGGCGCATTTTTCGTATTGAACCTGAATCGATCCATAAAATTTGACGCCATGCTTACCCAATTAACCCATTTCTTCAGGTTCTGACTAATGTACCAAGACAGGGCATCTCCAGTGAGGCTCCTCATGTACAACTTCATGTGGATTCTTTCATCCTTGATAACCCCTACAAGCTTGTCACAATACGTTCTCAAATGTACCTTCAGATCACCTGTCCCTGTGAACAACTATTTTTTGACCACACCCAAATTCTATACTATTTTCGATGTAAATATT